>OMLB01062925.1:7356-23536 GCA_900302555.1 Myripristis jacobus | reverse complement strand
GGCCTCTTTTGTCGCTATCACTGGGATCCTGATATTTTTTGTTTTGTTTTGTTTTTTTGTCTTTTTGAGAGTAGTAGTTTGCTCTCCAGATCAATGTTATTTGATCAGCACGACGGGCCCTGTTGAATACTAGGGGATCATAGATTACTATGTTGGATGTGGGTTTATTTAAAAATCCTGCGTGCCCCTAACCCCACCCCTGTCTGATGAAAGGGGAGAAAGGGGAAGGTGTGGGGTGGGCATGCTCCCAGATTAATGGAGCACGCTGAGAGGGAGCACAGACCTAGCAGCACCTTGATTTATTTGCCACTTAGTACTGATGAAGCTTCAAACTGCAGTCACGCACATGTTGTCACGGCATTTTCCTCTATCAAGGTCTTTGTTGGTTTGTCGATTCTTGTGTCTTGGTTAGGTGGGCGTGCGTGCATGCATGCGTGCATGGGTGTTTGTGTGTGTGTGTACTTCGTGTGCGCATCCATCTGATTACAGTTTTCCTTCCGCATATACCTGTGTTTTGTTTTCCCTGCCTTTAGGTGTGTTACTATCAATGCTGTTCTTGCCGGTAGTGTATGTGTGTTTGCGAGGAGCTGTTATATAGCATAATGTGCGTTAAGTTTGTGTAGGCGTAGTGGCAATTGCATGTTTCTAATAAATGGGAGGTGATAAGGAGCGAAGTGGGAGCGTTCCTCGTGTGGCTGTTTGCTATGCTCCCTAATCAAAGCTATTCATGATTACAGAACCGAATTGATGTTACTCACACCGGCACAACATTCCTGTAAACGCCACCTATTATTCATAAGCTGTCAATTTAGGGAATTTGCCGAGGTAACTCAGTAACAATTTGCAGGCGGCAAATTGTTGAATTTTGACTCGGTAAATACAGGCAGAGTTAATTGAGGGCATCAACTCACCATGTGGGAGGACTTGACAAAATGCCATAAGTGTGTTACATGAACACATGGCAATTACCACACACATGTACACACATATACAAGCATACACAAGCAACGCACACACGCACGCATGGCACACCTACCCACCCACACACACACACACACATGGACCCACATGCACACACTGGCTACACACCTTTAGAGATACGGAAATGCACATAGTCACATAATGAGTGAGATTTTTTTTTTTCTGTATTTCTGCATGAAGATTACCATGCGGTGTTTCTTGTCTAGCAACTCCTCTCGCAAACCAGCTGGGATGTTCCTGGGATGTTCATTCTTGGTTGTTGTATCCCCCAAGAAAATACGCTTCCCGTCTACCTTAGCCTGTCCGTCATGTCATCACGTCTAACCTGTTTTTCTCTCCACACGTCCCTGTCTCCCTTACAGAACCCTGATATTGTACTCGTCCACTATTTGAATGTTCCAGCCATTGAGGATTGTGGGAAACCATGTGGTCCGATCCTGTGCTCCATCAATACGGACAAGAAGGAGTGGGCCAAATGGACCAAGGAGGAGCTGATTGGCCAGCTCAAGCCCATGTGTGAGTGTCTGAGCAATTACAGTCACATCTGTGCATTCATGTTTTTTTTTGTTTTGTTTTGTTTTGTTTTTCACCTCAACAATCATTCATGCCGTTTAATATAAATAGTTGCTGTCTCCTCTAAAAGGCTTTACATGTCTATACGCGTCAAGAGACCAATCAAAGTAGATGCCGGTTTTGTCTGAAGATGTAATGCCCGGTGCTATTAGCTGATAGCTGGTACACTAAGTGCACTCAGCACCCCAGTCAGAGAGCATCCTCGGTCACTCAGTGTTCCTGCGTTCCTGTATGAGTTTGCCCTCTTCCTGGAGCTGTCTGCAAGTTAGGGGTCAGAGGTCAGCCCTTCTCCCAGACCTCTGGCTCCTCACTGGCCTGCATGAGAGTGCACCTCCTCTCCGGCCCAGGCAGGAAGGCGGGGAAGAACAGGGAAGCTAGCTGGTTATTGATTCATGTTAGTGCGTGGGAGGAAGAGTGTCTGACTCACCAGAAATCCTTCACACACACACACACACACACACACACACACACACACACACACACCCTCACTCTCTCTCTCTTTCTCACCTCTCTCTCTCTCTCCCTCTCTCCCCATCTCTCCCTTCCATGGATTGATCCCTGGTGTTACCAGCTTTACTAACGCTCAGAGATACACACTATGTGTTTTTTATGAGTCTCCAGGCCTGCCCAAAGATTGAGGCGATGTTTTGGAAAATGTCAGGGTTTGTCTGATGACGATAATAGCCAAACAGGGACCTTGTAGGACACTGAAAATCTTTGAAAGAGCTGTTAAGGTATCTTTAATGGCCAGACTTGGGCTCCGGTGTGTCTGGCAGGGGCCGGGCTGTGACTGATTTTCCGGTGGCCAATTATTTGTGATGTGGCCAGGTAAAGACGAGCGTGTCAGCAGCTTTACAAGCGCACACACACGCCGTCTGCATACTGACAAGGCAGCTTGGCCCTGACAATCATCACCGAAGCATTGGCTATATCGTTATCCCCTTCACTGCTCTGCTGGCTATCAGTTTTAGGACATACTTTAACATAAAGCTCTACCTCGGGACAGCCACAGCGCAACAGCAGACTACTGTATTCATTACGTCTCCGGCTTAATGTAAAAACCAAGCACCATTTGCAGTAATGCATGAAGTCATTAACTTTGGGAGTTGCTGGGACAAAGAGGGTGAGGGTGAGATGCCTTCTAGCTGCCAGGCTACATAAGGGGGCTACAGAAAGAGCAAAAAAGCCCTCTCCTCTTTTCTGCTTTTCTCCCACTTTCTGGCCCTCTCTCATTCTCCTGCAACAGACAGCATGTCAACACAAGCTCAGCGGTGGAGCAACATTGCCACCTAGTGGCCTCTTAAGATAAACCACCCCCCACCCCTCTTCCTTCCCCTCCCAACAGAGGGTGTGAGAGGTGCCGATGAAGTCATGGTATATTATCCATGAATTATTCAATCTTAAATTATACATCAGCCCTTAACGTAGGGTACATTTTCTCTAGAGTGACCTATATCTTAGAACAACTTGCATTCATCAGTGGAAATGTGTTTTGCATTGCGCGGGAGGGCTATAGTATGTTTGCAGTTTTCCCATATATCAAAACTTAATCAACCCCCCAGAAATGTTGCACAGAGCCACAGGATATGTTTCTCTCTTCTCTTTTTTGCAGTATACCTGCACAAACCCTCAAAACACACGTGCTGTAGCATGGAAAATATACTGCAACAGGGAGTGTGTTTGATATGTGGCAACATACACTATTTGTGGCCTGTATGATGGGAAAATGTTATCACATAATGATCACAGTTCACATGCTGATTTTCAGTGCGTGTCGGTGCAAGAACTCTTAGTGTAATGTCAAATAGTTACTTTCCCTGAAGAGTGAGTCAACTTTCACAATATAATTGCCTTCATCCGTCTTGTTCTTTCCTTTTGTTATTCTCTGCACATATTTCACCGCTCAAACCATTTGACACCTCTAATGATACAAAAAAACAACAAAGGAAAAATGTGGATTTCATGGATCAGTTGAGCTTATTCTGTCTCCCGCGACAAAAACATGCACACGCGTGCACACTCTGGCAAAGCAACACTCAGTTGCAAAAAAATTCACAAGCACTTCCCCTCACACGCACAGATGCTCACACACGCCAGTCCAAATATAAACCCTGTGAAACATGGCCTTGTCTGACCTCATCCTCCTTAACGCCCTGCAGTGTTTGATGAGAAAGAGAAGAAGTGGGAGGTGAACGGGGGGTAAGAGAGTGGCTTCACTGCTCAGTCACGCCACAATTCAGCAGACAAGGCAGCCAGCTTGATTCACCCCTTTGGTCTAATGCTATAAACACGAAGCACAGCCTCCCCAGCCATGCCCCTAGCCTGCTGACATATAGCGCATGAGTGGGTCCAACAAACAGGCCAGTCTCCAGGCTAGGCAAGCAGGGCCAGAGAAGAAGAGAGCGGGGCAAGGCAAAGAGGGCTTGCCATACTGTAAACTATTGTGCTCCACTGTCCCATATAGTGCCCAATGGTGCAGAGGCGACCAGATGGGATAGGCATGCACTCTACAAACAGGCTGTGTTTGTCATTAGAGCTGTCCGATGCTGCTCAAGACAGGATGCAGTCATCGGGATGATGATGTGACTGGGTTGTTGTCTGGTGCCACTGCTGCCGGGATTAAACCTAGTGGCTCTGCTCCTGTCATGTCTGCTTTGGAACATAACCCTCAGTGAGGAGAGGAGACAGGCAGACACGGTGGTAACTGTACGTCAACAACCCAGAGCCTCTGGGGGTGACGCCGTCTAGATGAAGCCTGAAGAGGGCTGTGGCAATTCTGGCATGAGGGATCAGGGCGGAAGAGAGACGGGATTGTTTGGACACAGAGGAATGGGGATACATGGTGGATGTAAGCTGTTGCGTTAGGCTGTCACTCTTGCTCTGTCACCCTCTCTGAGTCAGACCGGCAGACGGAATCCTCTCCTGTCCTTTAGCCTCGCTTCTGGGTTTGTCACAAACAGGATCTCTGATAGGACGGTGGGTGAGCTCAGGGCCTTGTCATTTCTGTGTTAGTAATGCCAGCATCATCTCGTCTTAATGATTTGTACTGTTTTCATTGCAAACCGTCTGAATGGTGACTCAAGCCACATTATCTAATAGGATCTGCAGATAGACACTCTTGTAATTACACTGACATTAATTACTTCCATAAAGTCGGATGTGGTGTCCATTCCATCAGTTTTATCAATTTATGTACTTCAGAGTACACTGGAACTGAGATCTCATAAAAATAAAAACATTTCACTTTGTCATTTTTGTTAAAGATCAAATAAAGTCCCCTCTATGTGTCTGTGGGCTGCCACAGTGAGTCGTCAGTGGAGCGGGGAGTTACACCGCATGGCATTAGCTTGATCACAACTGCTCTGCTGACATCTTCTGGTGGCCAGCCTGTAGTCTGCCAGAGATCTTAAAGCTCTGGACTCAGATCATAATCAGAGTCGCCCAATTATCTTTCACAGCCCATTTTTTCACTTTGTTCTTAACTGGCTCTGTCTTTAATCTCCCATGCTGTCTACCTCTCACACCCAGTCACCCCCAACACCACATCCCCTTTTCCATTTCCCTTTATCTCATATGCAAACAGACATGCACTAAGCAAATTCTCACTCTGTTTTCCACACATGCGTTTACCCTCTGTCTCTCTTCCCCTTGCCCGTTTAACCATACGAGGTATTGAAGTGCAGGGAACCCATATTAAAGCCTCCATGATTTTGTTTGATAGTCGAAATATGCTTCACTTCTGAAATATTACCATATTTTCTTCCCCGGTTGAGAGCCTGTGCTGCAGCAGTCAGTGGTGTCTGCTGCCGCCATGCAGTCACAAAAATCACTATCAGCCTCATCAGAGGTGGTGGCTGGTTGGCGAGTGGAGCGATGAAAGGTATTAGGTGGCCCTAGTGAGGTGTGACTGAGGCGGGGAGTGGAGCTGTACAGGAGCACGGTTCTCTTTTTCCCGGGGTGCAGCAGCAGATCCAGCAGCAGCTAGGTGATGTTTCTCCCCAGTGGTTTCCCCTGTCAGAGCAGAGACATGGGCTGAAGTGGGAGAGCGGGGGCTGTCACCTTCAACAGCACTCGCAGAGGGGAGGCAACGTAGAATCAGCAGGCGCACTGACACATGGGAGGGAAAGAGACACCAGGTCGACTCTGCCCACTATTTCAGAGATGGGGCAGTGCAGTAGAGGGGTTGGTATTAAAGTGAAAGGAGAGAATGGAGACAGGAGGCAAAGAGACAGGCCCTATCCTGGACTAGAGAAACATGATACCTCGTGGAAACGGGAGAGAAGGGAGGAAAAGAGGTTAAGCAGTTGGGATTTAACGTTATCTCAACATTATGGCTGCGAAGACACAATGGAGAGTGGGTTTAATTAAGAAAATCAAAAATGTGTATGAAATCAAATTTAGATACAGTAAGGTCTTGGTTGTATCCAAATAGCATACTAGTCTGAGTAGCACAAGTGAAGAAGGAGAGGAAGAATGGATTCATTCATAGGTGTGGAATCAGTTCGTTCTGCTACCACCAACACTGGTACCTCTACTACTACTCTACCAGCACTAGTAATCCTATTACTACTCTACCACCACTACTACTCCTACTATATACAAAAAGCATTTTTTGCCTAACCCAGTCAGGGGGTTGTTCTTTCCTCCTGGGCAAACCATAAATATTTATTTTCCTGTTGCACTGGGTGAGTGTGGCATGTTAGAGAGGCATTCGTTGGACAGCGTGGGCTACACTGGCAGGCAGGCAGTAAGAGCAGTGGGTGGCGCGGGGGGCTGGCATGGCTGGTGGTCTGTTGGGCTGGCTGACATCTCTGTCTCCTCCTCTCTCCCGGCAGTTCATGGCATCAAGTGGACTTGCAGCAATGGGAACAGCAGCTCTGGCTTCTCAGTGGAGCAGCTGGTGCAACAGATTCTGGACAGCCACCAAACCAAGCCACCTCCCCGGACGCACAACTGCCTCTGCACGGGCACCCTGGGTAAGGGCTAGGGGGTGGGATGGAGTTTGGCTTCAGGGGAGAAATGAACTCAGGTAGAGAAACAGAAAGGTCATAAAACAACGGATTGCTATAAGCGAGACAAAAGAAGGTGGTTGAGGTCTTTTATTGGTAGGAGGTTTATAGAGAATGTGGAGAGTGTCAGGTTTATTGGCTTATTATTTGTTGTTTACTGATAACAGCGTTGAAACCATATCTGAAATAGTCCAGCTTTTCTATAAAGTCACGCTAATCAGTCAAATAACTTCAACTGGATAATTTCATTAGGCTGTTATTCACAAAAGAATGTAGAGCAGGACATGGTTTGATGAATTGAAAAACAAAATTATTCTATATAAACTGAAATTGCATTTTTATTCCTGATGAGTTCAGGTAATGAGCTATTCAAAGCCTCCCATAAGCGTTATTTAACTTATACTGAATAGAAAGGATAGATTCATCACCCCCTGAGGAGAAAATCCCTTTTCAAAAACTAACCCAATCATTCAAGTGCTGACAGTTTCATGCAACTTCTTTGGCATTTATGCAGTTTTCTTTATCACTATTCCTTGATAAGGGCCAGTGTAAACTATTTGATTTCATTACATTTCTCATATGTGCTTCTTTTCTCCTCTGCTCTTTTCTTTACCTCCACCTGCACCCCTCTCTCTCTCTGTCTACCCCCATACAGGTGCAGGAAGCAGTGTGCACCACAAGTGCAACAGCGCCAAACACCGCATCATATCGCCTAAGGTGGACCCCCGCTCAGGGGGGTATAGCAGTGGTCACTCTGAGGTACAAAACAATGACGTGTCAGAGGGGAAAACCGAGCACAGCACCCATGGTGGAGGCAAAAGCTCTGGAGGAGGAGGTGGAGGTGGCAGCGCCAGGGAGAAACGCAATGGCAAAGTCCACAAGCCGGTCCTCCTCCACCAGAACAGCACGGAGGTATCATCCACCAACCAGGTGGAGGTCCCTGACACCACCCAGAATTCCCCAGTCTCCATCAGCAGTGGGTTGAACAGTGACCCAGACATGGCTGACAGCCCCGTAGTGACAGGGATGAGTCACGTGCCCTCTGTCATGTCTGGCCTGTCCCAGAGTGTCTTCATGTCTGAGGTCACTGGAGACCCAGTCTACAGCATGTCTCCCACTGGGGGTCCCAACACTCACATGATGGGTGCAGATGCCACCTCACAGGGCTTGGTGCTCTCTGTGACCTCTGACAGTCACAAATTTGCCTTCCCTGGTGGAGGAGTAGGGGAAGCTGGGACAACTGCTGCAGGAGACAGCCTGTCCATGTTATCTGCAGCTGGAGTGTCCGAGGAGCTGGTGCTCTCTAGCAGCCTGGACTCTGGAAGCATCAAGATCCCAGAGACCAACATGAACTTTGACCCCGACTGCTTCCTGAACAACCCTAAGCAGGGCCAGACCTATGGAGGCAGTGCGCTGAAGACAGAGGGCAACTCCTCCTCAGCCTCATCTTCTTCCAATGGCAGTGGCAGCACCAATGGCAGTCTGCAGCGCTCACCTTCCATGTCAGACAATGGCTATGGCTTCAGCTCAGCTCTGGTAAAGAATATCAAGACGGAGGACACATCCTTTGAGCAGCAGCTAGCCAAGGATAGTGGCTACCAGGTGGGGGCAGTAGTGAACTGTGTCAGCGGAGTATCTGTGTCATCTGGTGCTGGTTCAGCCCAGGGCAGCCTCACCCTGACCCCTGCAGGCTCCTTGCTGCCTTCTGGTGGGGGCCTCAGCCCCAGCACCACCCTGGAGCAGATGGATTTCAGTGCCATTGATGCCAAGCAGGACTATACCTCCAGTGCTGCCACAGTGGGCTATGCGCAAGCCATGTCTAGCCCTCATATAGCCCACCAGAATCGTTCACCCAGCTTCTTCCTTCAGGATGCCTCTCAGAACAACCAGGCCCAGGGGAGACCCAGCATCGGCCAAAAAACCCACATGATGGAGCACAACTCCCATGACTCTGGAGCCTATATGGGTCTGCAGGTGGTGAAAACAGACTCTCCGGGAAGCAATGGACACCTCCACCACCACCACCAAACCCACCAGAGCCAGCACAGAGCCAACTGTAATGGAGGCTCACCCACAGAGGGGCCTGCACAGGCTGGCTCGCTCCAGCTGCTACAGTATCAAGGGGGCTTCCCTGGGCTGAGCACTGAGCATGAGGAGGTGGTAGGTCTGGAGCAGCCGGGCAGTGTAGGCTCAGGTCAAGCTGGAACCACTGAGAATGGGGCAGAAAGCCTACTCAAGCCTGGAGATCACATTCAGGCCTGTGGAGGGGGGAGTGGAGAGGGAGGGGGGGCAGAGCACTACCTGCAGCAGGCCCCAGACAATGGAGGAGGAGGGGCAGGAGCTACAGGGGACGGAGTGGCCATTCGTAATGGAAACAACAATAGCGATGGCAGCAACCGCTCCCAGCAGCAACAGCAGCTGCAGCCCCTCCTCCAGGGCACAGGCATCGTCCAGGGACTGTACAACACTGTAGGAACCCACCAGGGGATGGGCGGAGGGGCCAGTAATGGAGCAGCAGGCGGGACAGGCATGGAGATCAGTCTGGATCACTTTGACATCTCCTTTGGGAACCAGTTCTCTGACCTCATCAACGATTTCATCTCAGTGGATGGCAGTGGGACCGCCATGTCAGCTGGGGGGGCCCTGTATGCCCACCAGCTAGTGACAACTCACGGCTCAGACACTCAGAGCACAGCTGGTGGGCCTCCCCAGCAAGGGCAGGAAGATGGCGGGCCCAGGGGCTCTGGCTACAGTCCCTCAGAGCTCTGCCTTCAACCCTGCTGCAGCCCCCAGTCTCTCAGTGGGGGGACTGGGACAGGGGCAGCCACAGGAGAGGCAAGCTCATTGTCTTACATGCATGTAGCAGAGGTGGTTTCTGCAGCTGTGGCCCAAGGGGCTCTGGGGATGCTCCAGGCCACTGGCCGGCTCTTCATGGTCACAGACTACTCCCCTGAGTGGTCCTACCCTGAGGTGAGTGTTCAGTGCTCTATCTCCTCAAAGTCTATCATTGGAACCTATGAAAAGTCTTGTATATTGCAGAATGTGTAAATTGACAAACATTGAAATGTGTTTTAAGAAGAGTTAATTGCTTACATATATATTTTACATTTTATATACTGAGCTAAGAAGCTTATCATTAAATTACAAATACAATAGCAGAAAAGCTTAAATTCATATATTCCCCTAAATTACAAGCACCCAGTAAAGACAGAGCAATACCATTCAGACAAGAGAATTACCATCATCAATCCTAAAAAAGTAGCCAGTAAAGGAATCGAGCACTTTCCATTGCTGCTGAGCCAAGAACATCAAGACCAGGGGATTGATTACCCGGCTAGCACAGGGCTAGTGCTAAGAATACAATAATAGCAAAGTACCTGGCATGGACTGCTGTAGAGCTTAGCCATTGCATGTGAAATCAGAATCAAATCAGAAATACTTAATTGATCCCTGAGAGGAAATTGGGTCAGTTGCAGTTGCTCAATTCTCAAGAGAAGAATTAAATTATAGGAAAATAGATACGGTAGACAGACAAAATCTAAAAATATGTGCCATACAGATTTTAAAAAAGTATCTGCATACTGCATAGGTTGTATCAAAATAATGTGCATTACATGCATTGAGTCTCAATATGTGCATTAATCCTACAAAATGATCTCTGCAGGCCAGAGTCAGTTCCAAATGGAAGAGACAACTCCAACCCTAATGCTAGCCAGCGGTAGCATTATACTTTGAAATGACTCCTGTTTTTATCTCTTACCAACACTCGTGATCATATCTGTCCTCACAGATACCAGTTGCAAGACTGTACATAATATGGCTTGTAGCTCAGAAAGCATCGCTACGTTACCCAAATTCACCTCCATTCAAATGTGAAAACATGCTCCGTTAAACTTGGAAGTTGCTGGCACCTTGGCGGCTCATCTGGTCGAGCATGTACCACATATTGTTATCACAGTGGCCCCAGTTTGATTTCAGCTTTGGCCCTTTGCTGCATGTCATCTCCCCTCTCTCCCCTATCTTTCCTGTCTATCTCTACTGTCACTGTCCAATAAAGCAGAAATGCCATACAAAATAAATAAATAAATTCAAAAACAAAAAGAGACTTGAAAGTTGCAGTGTATAGATAATTCCATCTTGTGAATAGTTGGCCAGCATGTACTTTAGGTCCATTTACGCATCCTAGAAGATGTCCTTCTTAGAGGACTCCACCTGATTGTTGTTGAAGACCCTCAGATTTGGATGTTCTCAAGTCTGCAGAGGTGCATGCATGCAGGGAAAGGGCTACAACATCTTTAGTATCCAAGATTTTCCATTTGATAGCAACAGCCACAGGGAGCCAAAGAGGTAGTGCAGGAGGAGAATGGCATGGTTGTTTTGAATAAGTCACTCGATAAAAGCGTCAGCCAGTTACATACCCTAATTATGAATGAAATGAAAAATGCATGTGAGAAAATAATGGGTTTAGGGTAAGGCAGGCAGCAATAGTTTGGATGAGCTGTAGGGATGAAGCTTATTTTTTACAGCACCTCCTTGCAAAATATCACTATGTGGCCAGTGATATGTAGTGGGGGTGACCAAAGAACGCCGCCTCAACAAAATAAAGCTTGACCGCTTTCTTATTATTAGAGAACACAGTCCTGTCTCTGTCTAGTGTCATTAGAAGCAATATCCTCCTCTAACCCTTGGAGGGCAGCACAAGGCAGCACATTATTTAATGTCCTGGTGGAAGAGTGTTGGAGAAACAGGCATAGGTGTGATGTAGGTTATCCACATGATGGCAGCAGATGTTAGAGGAAGAATGTGTTTTCTTGAGCTTGGTGTCATTCTTAGCTATGCACTCTAGATGGCAGGCAGCAGCAATTTATCTAATGGGGCATGCTTAAACCTGACTTGGCCAAGTGTGTTATAAGTGTATTTTAACAACCTGCTCTGTTTTATAGGGTGGGGTGAAGGTGCTGATCACTGGGCCCTGGCAAGAGGCCAGCTCTAACTACAGCTGCCTGTTTGACCAGATCTCTGTCCCTGCCTCTCTTATCCAACCAGGGGTGCTGCGCTGCTACTGCCCAGGTAAATAGTAAGGTCATCACTCATCAGATAAGAGAATGGACATTAAAGTTGTTTGGAAGTTTTCACAATTTCATTGTCAGTGGTTTAAATCATTGTATGTAAGTGAGTGTAAGTTTTATTGTTCAGCAAAGACCAGTATAACTGTGTCCTAAAGACTTTAAAGTGAATCACCTGAAGTTTTGGTTGAGTCATGACAGTGACAATCAGAAAAAAAAGTATATTCACATTCAACATGGGCTTTGTGATTGTGTGTGTGTGTGTGAGTGAAGTATGCAGAAGAAGCATTCCACAAAAATATTAAATCCATTAATTATGGATAGAAGAATAATGCTTTTAGAAAAGAAAGGTCTTACACCCTACTTCAGTTGAAAATACCAGTCCAGTTTTCTACGAATGTGCAGAAGCAATGCAAGTTTAAACAATAAAAAATTTCCATATAAATGTAGATTCCATGTTCAGCACCATATACTGTTAACTGCTAATTTTCAGTGTCAGACAAAATTTTTATTTGTAATAAAATAAACCAATGTTATAGCCCTAGTTGTGCAGGCAAGATTAAGGAAGTCATTACCAATGAGTAAGTCTGTCTACATAATACTGCCACTGTGAATATAAACTGAGTTTCCATGATCCTGTCCTCCCCAGCTCATGACACAGGTCTGGTGACGCTGCAGGTGGCTGTCAGTAACCAGATCATCTCCAACTCTGTGGTGTTTGAGTATAAGGCTCGCGCTCTTCCTTCACTGCCCTCATCTCAGCATGACTGGCTCTCGCTGGATGGTACGTCTCTCCTCAGTTTTCCTGCAGCTCTGCTCCTGTATGCTTTGTTCTGTCGCTCCTTCTATCCCTTCTCTATCATCTTCTCTCTGTGCTCCCTCTATCTTTTTTCCTCTCTTTTTTTCTGTCAGTCTTGCTTTCTCTCTGTTTGTCTCCTCTCCATCTCCTCTGGTGCCTCTCTCCAACTCTCCAAATCTCCTGGGGGTTTTTTAATGTGTGCTGGATCATCATGCATTTCAACTCCTATCAATTCCTTTGTGCTGGTCTCTATTGTTCCAACTTACACATCCATATGCATTAGCCTTCTTCAGAGCCAAGCAAGTGTACAGAAAATCGTTAAAGGCTTTAGAAGCTGCTAAAAATAAAACCTGCCCTTAAAACTTTTCATACACATGTATGTATCCACACATTAATACCTTGTCATATAACTGCAGTGTTGAGATGTTTGTGCTGCACAAATCATTATCTTTATCTATTAATTTTGTGTCGGAATTGCTTGCATATCAGATTGACAAGAGCACATTAGAAATTAATTAGTTGTATTTAAAATCTTTTTGTCTTAAAATGTTTTCCTGGCTCAACAAGGCTCAATATCACCAAATATTCCTTGATTTTAATGTTATGTATATGAAGGAATTGTATGGATTATAATTCCAAGATATTTGACATTTGTACCCACTTGTTTGGGAAGTACCTATTGTTGGATAATACCTTTCTTGGAGGGAGAAACTCTGCTTTGAGAGACATGGTGTGATTGATAACTGCAGTCAACTGAATTCACTCTGGACTCTGTGTTGGTCTGGAATACAAAGTAAATTGAATATCGCAACACTATTTTACATTCTACATTCATATTTACATCTTCAAGATGTAACTGCAGATATATCTTATATATTAGTTAGATATTAGTATTCTGACTCTCTTACCTAGAGTATGATAAGCTCAACAATAGAGAAAGACTGAATTCATCCAGCATTTACATTACAGTCAGCCAATAAGGCCATTGTTGAAAACAGCAGTCCCCAGATACAGGAACAATAAGGATCCCTGTGTATCTGTAAAGACTGTCCAAATTCCTCACCTCCAGAGATATTAGTAGGAGAGTACACAATGACAAATGTGGTCATTTACACAGATAATGATTTAGTGGTTTTATGTGAGACTCTTATGTCGAAAAAAAAGGTTTTGTAAATGAGCATTGCAGGACTGCATGACATGTAATAATGGATGCTGCAGGGCAGGCAGTATTTGTGCTTAAATTCAAGTCAAGTCTCTGAGTCAGAATGTAGCTGTGTGTTTAGGGTATAGCATGCATGTATACAAGCATTTCTGAATGTGTGTGTGTTGGCCTATGTGTGCTTGTACATGCGTGTGTGGTGCTAGGGGAGCATTGCTGCAGTGTTTAAGCATTGACAGGATAAAGTAGGGCATGGCGAGGCACGGGCTGACGGGACAGCTGCATTGCAGACGGCCCTTGAGGGAGTGGGAGTGAGTAATAGGGAGCTGGCAGCTCCCATGCGCGGCAGAACCAGTGGATCCCTCCGCCATTCATAGCCTACTGCCTCACTGGCCCATTCACAGAACCAGTTAAGGAGGAGCTGGCTGTCTCAACTCCACACAAAGCAGTCGGAAAACACAGCCCACCCTATTACTTTACTTGCATTAACCCCTTCCCTGCCATTTCACACATTTGGTTTCACAGCTGCCTGGTCTTGAATTTGAACATGATAAAAGCATGTAATCCATCACACACACTAAATGCCTGTATTTGATGTGTTCGCTTGTTAAGCTGTCTGGCAGAATGTCAAGTTATCTACTAGTCTGCATCTTCTACATCCAAACTGTGCTCAGATTTGTCTCTCCATCTCGGTTGGTGCACTTTAGTCTGCATGAGCTTTCAGATATAGGCTACTGCAGATCCCTTTCTCTTATAATTTCCGGGACAATCTGAGTCACCAGTAACAAGGTTGATCAGCTCTCTCATGGCACTATGCATTTTTCTATATTCCTTTTATGCCCCAAAAAAGGGAGAAAATATCACAAAATAAATAAAATGTCATATGGCACCGCGATTATCTAATATATCCATACAGTATCATATAAGTTGCACGCCCATGTTTGTGTGTTTCATGTGAAAGCGAGGGCAATGAGTTTATATGTAGGAAATACTACATTCATATACATCTCTCAACTTTGATTCATTATATTTGGTGCTACAAAGTAATGTCTGTCCAAAAGCAAGCAGCAGTTATGGCAAAGTGTTTCTCACCCATAGTTTCAGCACCACTGTGCTGTGGACAGAGACTCTAACTGAAAATGCACTTTACCCATCATGGACGTTCAGCAGTGCTTTTTAAAGATTTTTTTTTTATAAGTAAATGTTTGAATTATTGTTCGCTAACTTCAGTTGTAGTGAAAAATTATAGGTCAGCTGTGGAGTCAATATTGAACTTTTCAGAAGTAAGGCAGGAGGTGTTCTTTTGGATATGTGTAGTGATGTTTTCAGTAGTGCCACTGAAATATAACATCATGATGGTGAAGCATAATAGATCAGCCTATCTCAAAAGCAAGGAGCAAGCACGCTGCTGACTCTTTATGCGACACCTTGACTGTTCAGGCTCATGCTTCTTAACCCATAGGTCGGTCCCCTAATTGACCTGCAGGCTAATGACATTACGTGTCACATGAAATACTGCGTCTCAATCCGCAGCAGTGTACTACAGCCTGTGAGTTTGTTCTCCCATGGAAGACTCACTGTGCTATGATGTGCTAATGGCACAGCTGCCTGCCTGCCTTGATTTGTCATAATGCAGAGTGGGGGAAGGGGCGCTTTTTCTCTGCAGCACTGCAGGTACGGAGCCATGGGCAGGACAGAAAAGAGAGGTAAAGCTATCGGAGCTGCAGAGCTCTCCTCGCCCGCCCCAGTAAATCCCTGTGGTCGGATCCCTCGGCCTCACTTGCTAGCCGGGAGAGGTTCGCTGGGAAGGACCGAATTACAGCCCCGCATAGCGGCACACTGGCCGTGAATGTTCAAAGGAGCGCACTGATAGTAGCCTAGCCTACTGACTAGCCTAAAAACTACACCGGCGTGACAAACGGGAGACCGTTTACACACAATGCAGGAGCGGAGGAGTGGGCGTGTTTGGGTAAACACGATAAACCACCGCAAACAGGACAGGGTTTAGTTTCAGACGATAGACCGGAGGGAGGGGTGTGGGGGTCGTCTCCTGAAACGAATGCACCGACTCTCTCCGGTGAAGGTATACTCACGTCCAGGCGCACAATGAACCGAAGTAACAAACACACGAGGATGCGTCGGGTATTATCCTGTTTACCCGTAAGAAAAAATAGACCAATGCGACCACCTTTAACTTAAACAAAGCAGCTGCAGCAGCTCGGTGTGAGGCAAACGAGGATTTGAAACAAAGTAAAGCGCAAACTGTAATATTTGCAATAATAATAGTAGTAATAACGAGAGGGGGCGCGAGCCTTTACAAGCACGACAGCGGCTCGAGGAGGAGGGGGAATCGGGAACTAGGGCGTCTGTTTACCGGCGGCACGTGCGCACGACGTCTCCTAGCAGCGGTATTTGTCGTTTTACTGCAGGCTGGGAGAGCAGCGACTACTAGAAACACCAGAAAAGTGTGTGTGTGTGTGTGTGTGTGTGTGTGTGTGTGTGTGTGTGTGTGTGTGTGTGTGTGGGTGTGTGTGTGTGTGTGTGTGTGTGTGTGTGTGTGTGTGTGTGTGTGTTGCTGAGGCTTTGTGGGTTT
>OMLB01062923.1:0-36910 GCA_900302555.1 Myripristis jacobus | reverse complement strand
TCATCTCTGTTTTTGTAAATGGCTAAAAAGAAGCAATTGTGCCAAGTCTCTCAGTACACACAATTATCATACCAATGTTGTATTCAGTATTGAATGTATAATGGGTTGTTGAACAAAGGAAAGACATATATTTAGATTCTTAACAATACAAATTATGATTATGGAGTGCGCTTAAAAAAAAAGAAAAAAGAAAAAAGAACAAAAAAGAAAAGAACAAAAAAGGCAGGACTTTTTACAGGATCTGTGTTGTCATGATTACTCGATAGCTGGATGAACAATGTGGAAGGTGTGCTTTGTTGTATTCTGAAATGGGTCCTTCAATTATTACGCCTGCCTCACATCTTCGATCAGGCAGCCGTCAAAGTAGCAAAGTATACTATATCGTGTCTTTATATTTTAATATAGTGTAGGCTTTTGTTTAAAGTGGGACCAGCTTTCCTCATTTGACCAAGAACATTAATCATTATGGAACCAGAACACAGTTCACTACTTTGTACAGAATGAAGGGAGGAACATCGCTGCCCTATGTTTACATGCATTTATTTTTTTTTGTATGAAAAATAAGTATTATATTCTCCATGTTTTCTTTTTTTCAGTGAGTCCATCTTGGTGAATGTCACAACAACTAAACTGTTGCAGTTGAGAGGAAATATGGGGAAACTGTTTATATTGTACATTTTCAAAAAAAAAAAAAAAAGGTGTGCCCCGAGCAGAGCCCGAATGAAATTGTCTGCTTTCTCTTAAAAATGCGGTTTGTACATTTTTTTTTTTTTTTTTTTGAAACATGCCATCTCCACTGGGTTCTGGCGTTGGCATCTTGCTTCCGATGTTGCTGTCTACCTACTGATTATCTTCTGGCACAAGATGCTCGATCGTGATAGGCTACGTCCCGCTGAGACAGAATTACACATTTTTGATAGTGGATTGTGGAAAAACTGTTCTGACAGCAAATGCAGCGACAGGTCTTTCACTGATTTGTCATTTATTTATCCCTCTCCCACTCAACATTTAAGATCTATTTCAGCCCTTAAAATCTTACAAACTGTCTCTTTTAGGGTAAAATGATCTCATTTATTTGTACCAACTAACAAATAAAGGTTTGAGGGAAATCCAGCAGAACGTGAAATGGAAGAGGCCTCAACAGAAGGATGATTATGCGCTCGCCAGAGTGAATGATCTCCGAAAGAGTACGGCGATGAAACCTGTTTGGGTTCCAATCTAATTCCTCTTCGATTTAATTAGGAGCGACAGAATATAAAACAAAGCTTGCAAGCGTGCTCTCGCTCATCTCCGCAAACATGGCCACCGTCTCCGCGGTGGCAACGGCTCCTCCAAGTCGAGTGAGACGAACAGCCCATTGTATTCCGAGTGATTTACATGGTTCCACGAGCAGGTGAGCAGTGTAAGCTGTCCAGGGCCGCTGGTTCATTATGAATCAAACCGTGCGGCCGTCGAACAGGGGGAACCGCGGCTCTCCGTGCGGCGGAGCCAAATCATATCGAGGCTCGGCACCTGTGTGATTGTGAGGGATTACTTTTTGACGAGACTGTCCACATGGCATATACATCCTCAAGTATCTTTAATCCACGTTTTGAAGAGAGATACTGCAATGCCTTAATAGTACCATAGACACTGAATTAACCTCCATCTGAGGGATACTTCCTGAAGCTCTCCTCGCCAGTGGAGCTCAATAAAACACACCTCATTTGTTCAACATGACATTATCGATATTTCAAAAAAACGTTTGCTGACTTTTCTTCCGAATTAGATATCGCATGAGAAGAAAACGCCTCAGCTCATGGCCATGGATGCGATAGCCTACAGGTATTTTCAAATAAGCCAGTTGCAGCTGATAAGGATGCAGTATTTATCGTACAGTTTAATATTCTTGTAAGTGTGAAGTCTTTGCATTATGTCACATATCGCAATCCCCCACCCCCCGACGCCGCCGCCGCCCCCGTCAAGGGACTTCCCTTCCTGGCAGTACCGAAGTTCACACAGTATTTTAACAGGAACTTTTAACTGCGAACCCATAGAGAAATAGCCATCACAGTGAAAGTCTGAAAGCACAAACACTGTTATTACCTTTTAAGTTAAGTGGTGATTTTGTTTTGAAGTCTTCTGAACTTTTTTTTTTCTCCTTCTTCTTTTATCGTTTGTATTGGAATTGTTATCAGCTTGTTTTATGAATTATGAAAATACTGCACCATATGATCTTGTTTAAATGTTAAGGTATATTGACAATGGGTCAGAAGTATATTTATTCTCTTCCTTTGTGAAAACAATGTATAAAAAAAAAGAAAAAAAACACATTTGAAACATGTAAAACTGGATATGTGACATTTATTTGAATGAGGCACAGTATGGCATAGTTTATAATGTTGTCAGGTTCATTTAGATGCCATAACTGTTGTTGATTTTTTGTCAAACAAGTACATTAAAAGAACAATGTTTGCAATCAAATTATCTACTTTTTGAAACAGAGAGGGTGTGAACCAATATAACAGTATTATAGAGCAGAGTCAATGTGTGTATATTTGGAGAAAATAGGATACCTTTTGATCTGTAGAGCCGGTGTGTAGTCTTAGTTTTCACACACTTGCGTGTTTGACGATGTGCAGAGAGTATGGTTGTGCTGCATGTCAAAGTTAACCTGTGTTTTTGAGGTGGCCATTTTACAAAATAATCGATACTTTTTATGAATGGAACCAGTTTTCAAAAGGTTTGGTTCTCGAGCTGGACTATAACACATACCTCCTGCAGCTCACCCAGGCTACGTTCTTCTTTTCTTTTTCTTTTCTTTTTCCTGTGTTTTCTTTGAATCAACTTGATGATAAAGTAAAACAACTGCTACTGTCTGGAGTCATAATTATTGTGGCACATTGTTGACAGCATGGAGTTATGTTGGTTGCTTGTCTAAGCAGTTAAGACCATGCTAGCATTCCATATGAAATGTACTGGATGTTCATTATTTTGAATAATGGTATTAACAAGTCCCCTTTCTCGATTCACTATTATTTGCAATAAAAGTCTTCATGTTATAATACTTACACCCATATCTGAGTTAATGAGCAATCAAAGGGATTTTCACACTGTTACTATGAGGAACTGTTTCCAGGAGCATCACTGTATTTATAGAGCTCGAGCTACTGAGACATTAATTGTGCAAAATCATACATGCATTCTGTCGAGGTGCAGACGCTGCATTGCCGCCTCCACTCTGTTCTGCAGACGTTTACAAACATACACCAGTTCCATCCCATAATGCGTTTGCTGTAGATTAAAAGGTCGGGTATGTCCCGTTTAGGCGGGATTTTTCCGACACTTGTTGTTTTACAGGCATTCTGTGATTGACACTCGAGTACAGCCACGCTTGTGATCCACCTCATAAAAGTTTGGTGCGAAAGTGATGTTGATTTATCACTTTGTTGAAAAGAGGCCACGCCACCCACCTGCAGAGATCCCCTTATGGATAAGACTGCCTCACCTCACGCTCGCGCCTGACGAGAGAGCAGGGAAAAAAAAAAAAAAATCTTTCCACTTCTAAATTTCAGATAAGAGGATTTTAAATATTCATGCAATTACGCGCAGGCCAAGCCCTGACTTTCCCCCAGAGTTTTATAAATGCCATGTCGCAGCTCATCTCAAAGCGCCCTGCTAAACTCAGCTGGTAGCAGGGTTTTACTGTGTTCTGTTTGAGCGGCGAGCGCATCGATGACAACATCAAAAGACGATTTGTCGCATTATGAAACAACAGCACGTTTGAGCCGAAGTGGAGTCTAGGGGGGGGGAGTAATGTACTGAATGTGCCTTCAAAGTATTTCCTAAAGTTAAATACAACAAGTAACCCTCATCATCATGGAGTATTTATCACAACCCAACCTTAGGCAACCTTATTTTAGCTATGTGAATTCCTTCTAAAATAGAAAACAATTGATCTCAACTGTAAATGTTGTATCGTACAGTAACTGGCTAATAATATCCAGTCTATAGCATCACAGATGACAGGTTTTTCTTTTAATGAACAGGTGATATTATTACCTCATGTATTGGTTATGATTCTGCTTTAAGAGAGCTTTAAGTACTTTAATGCAAGATAATTAACAATTACATTTGACTTTCAACCCAACAAATATGACCCCCAAAATGGCATAATGAACAAATTAGCAAAGCAAAACTTGTGAATACTGACATTGCTAATATTGTAACATGGCATCATATTTAAGACTGCTCTCTATATAGACTTCTCCTCTTTAGAAGCATGGTTCAAATCCCAGTTTTACATTTCTGTCATGGGTGTCTGATCCTGAATAGCATCAGGCACTGGCACAAACTGTTTTTTTCCTGCAGATATTCCCAAGTTTGTTCTAACACCCTTATGTCACCAGATTGTCCACACTGAACCGATAGAACGCCGGAAATTTTAGACAACAGTGAAGTATTTGAAAGTCAAATTTGGTATTCTTCGCTGTGAATGGCGTACCTGACACTCTGAATTTTCCTGCAGCAGTGAAACTCACCACCTGGCGCACAAAGTGGGCTAAAACAAACAGCAAGATTTATATGCGGATGCTTTTTGACTCAGGTCTGGATGTCACTGTAAGGAACGTCGTGACAAGCCGAGGCTGCTGTGACACGCATCAACAGGAGCACACACACTGTGTTGCCAATAAGACTCGCAGTTGGGAAGTGAGGCAATATATTGCAAGTGGCGCTGTTACTTTGAAACACAGAGGACAGATTTCAAAGTGTCAATGATGGCCTTTATCACTGTATGAAAAAGTCTCCTCCCACTGCAAGTCGTACAAATATACCAACCTATGTATGCTGTTATTCCTGCGCTCTTAGTGAATGTCACCCGAGAGGGCACATTAATGAAAAACAGGCTTGGCTCGACCACTGAGTGCTGGCATTTTCTTCTGGAATGAGAATGAGCGGCTCATTCTTATTCTGGAAATTAATACGAAAAACTGCTTTATCCTGCAGCGACGCTACGACAAGATATGCTGTGGTTTATGGAAATTATCGGCGTGGTGTCAAAGTCCTCTGCTCTCGCTCCTGTCTGGCTCTTCACAAAGGCTTCTGCGGTGAAAAGAGAATGGAGAGAGGGGCCGGAGGAGTTCTGAGAGAGGCAATCCTCCTGACCCTGCGGTTAATAAAACCCCTTCCTGTGCCTTTGTCAGTTTTAACTGGGAGATTCTGTCATATGCTGGGGCTGCTGCCTGGCTCCAGCAGTCGCCACGCAGTTCCCTGAGCAGCATACTGAGTTGTCAGTATCAAAAAACCTCTGTTTCTTAAGTGCTAGCATTCAGCTTGGTGGCTGCGTTTGTTGCACAGCAGGCAAAAGCTACCCCTCCTGTCAAACCCTGGCAGAAAGAGAAAAAAAACCTTTTGACTTTCTCCATAACTAGTTTTGAGACTTCATTCGGTTCTAAATGGAAAGTGAAAAAAAAAAAAAACGGTCAGCCTTTTGAAGTAGGCCTCTTGGTTTGCACCGTCTCTCTCGAACGTTTCAATTGATACAGAAAAAGTGAGTAATTTTTGACTGCGGTGAATGTATCACTGTTGATTTTCTTTTAAGTGGTTACCTCTCTGATAGTGTGGCAGCTGCCAATATATGGGGAACGTGCAGCTTCAAAAGAGGTTGCATGAAATATTTGTCAACCTGTCCCTCATTATTTCCAGTGAGCTGGAAAATAAGTTGCCAGCCAGTGATGCAGAGCCTGAGATAATGCCCGGGTTTTTAAAGCGAGCTATCTAAGCCAGGTCTCCCTGTGAAGCTGATGACTGAATCACAGTCAGGAGTGTTTTCATGTGAATCTCCAAAGCAATTGTCAGTTTGGTATAGGACCGAGCGGGTTGCCATAGAGAAAATGTCATTACGAGACTGACGGTAAATGTAATCCTATTTCATTCTTACGTTATCATGCCTCAGAAGGCAGATTACACATTGTTTTATATACAGTGAGCGACACAACAAATCAGCTCTTTGTAGCATGAGCATTCAGTCGGCGGGTCACGACACAGACCTGTGTGTCTCCGCTGTTACAGGGGGAACAAATGCAAAACACTTCCCTGAGCTATTTGTTTAAATGAAGTGAACCACAGCGACCGAGAGCTTTCCAATTACGACGTGCAGCAATTCTTTACTTGTGTTGTTTCCGTACATGCAATATTTCCCTGCACCATTTTTTGGTGTGCAAAAGATGGCAGTGGACATTATGGGGTAAATGGTGCATCCTAAAAAAAAATGATGTGTGGATTTTTTTTTTTTTTTCATGTTATTTTATTCAATCCTTAAAATCATTATGCTGAAAAACTGTGTGATGAGAAGTCTGAAACGGCTATCTTAAATACTCTAATGTGTATGAAGGTCCTTTAGCCACCAGGGGTATAGTTGTACATTTATAGGCTCTAGATCACTGGAATGATATATATGGCTTTAAGTGGCATTGATATATACATATATAAATATTGATATTTGTCAAAAAAAATACAATTCATGTACTTTAATAATTTAATAACGCTTACATTGTGTATAGCACGTATGCAGGTCCATTTTCATCATGTTTGATGTAATTTTGTAGCAGTGGTTTGATACTAATAAATGGCAGTTGATGATGGAATTGTAGAACGGCCGTGTTGTGTGATTTGAAGTGATCTGACCTTTCAAATGAGGCTGCTCTCCGCCTTGAACTACTGTGTGTGTCTCATGCATTCAATTATTTCATGTGCATATCACTGGGATTTCACACTCATGCTTTTTTTATGCGCTGAGGAGAAAGGGGTTTTGCTGAGCAGAGTCACTCAGTAGCCATGGCAGCTCACAGAATAATTTATTCATAATTAGAGGAGTGAACTCAGTGGAGTGCAGATCTCCACCAGGCGTATCTACCCCCTTTTCTGGAATATAGGCTTCATGTGCTGAGCAAAACTCAGTAGAGACTCAGCGGCCAATTGTATTGTCAAACACTTTTTGAATTACAGCAATTAACTTACTGTATGATTCAAACAGAATACAGTTCAGTCGAGAAATTACACTCCCACGGCCTCTCAAGGTTAGCTGTGCCTTGTTCATTCTTGCATCTGTTTCAGTTTATCACACACATTGTACTAGTGATCGAGAACCTGTGGCTCACCAGCCACACACACACACACACACACACTCACTCAAGTGAAAGCAACAATAGGATGAAAAAACAATTGATCTAGTGAATAGAGAGAGGGAGAAAGACAGAGTGAAAGCAGCGAAAGTAGAAAAAAAGAAACATTTTACAAAGGTTTTGAATCAACCGGAGGCTCCTCATCATACACTCACAGCTACACAAAAATTTAGGCTGACACGCCCAGTAGTTTCCGAGAGTAGCTGCAGATAGACGGACACACACGCACACGCACACACACACACACACACACACACACACACACACACACACAGGAGGATCAGACACATGATCCCCTCTAGGCTGCCACCTGGCAGAGATAATCAGATGGCCACAGGCTGACTCACTAAAAATAAGTCTTAATGAGCAGATACTATGTAATTTCCTGTGAGCGACCAGTGGCTAGCAGCAGAATACAGAGGCTTCCCTGAGTAAAAAACATTTCTCTTTGATTCATGAGTTATTACCATGTCCTGTGTGGTTTGAGTCAGCGGGGATGCTCCCTTGTAAATGAAGCAATTTGTCCCGTTTTTTGAATAATTTTTTAAATTGGGCTGTATCAGGAAAAGTCCCTGACATTCAATAAATACACAAAACATGCAGACAAGCAACATCATATTTTTCTCCAATTGAGCTAACTGATCAGTGGCTCAGTAACAGTCTGAGTGGCCTATAGTTTCTGTAGTTGAGGGATGCATTGTCATGCTCTAACACTCTGTTTTTCCAGTCCTTTTGAAAGCCAATTGTACTGCTAAAGTGGCGAGTATGAAATGATGACAAACGGTTAAATCCAGTGGCTGAGTTAGTGACTGGAACCAAAATGTGAGGACAGAATTCCTCTGAGACAAGAGTTGAGCGGAAGCTGCTCTAAAGTCTAATTGCCCCCCACCCACCTACTCGTCTCAGGCTTGGCAGCCTCATGTTGAGTCCTCCACGCCACTGATGAACTCTACAACAAACTTTGAGTGTTCCAATAATTAAAGCCCACAAAGATTGTCAAGATAATGTACTCTGCAGTAATAAGGCACATCAATTCAAGAGATTTAAACAACATTTATGGTCACATTGCTTAATTGCAGTGTCCTCGCAATTGGCGCAGCCTGAGAGTCTTTTTTTTTGTGCTGGACTTTCACCTGACAGCTGAGGCAAGGAAGGGCCAGCACAAAGCTTGTAGCTTTCTGAGAGAATATGCAAATGTGAGGAGATGGAGTTTATGATCCAGAACTGCTCTGCTCAGAGATGGAACATTAAGTGACAGCCGCTAAAGTCAGAAAAAGAGAATTTGCAAAGTATTTGTGAGATGAAAGTCAGTATAATGAGACCTGTGTCTCAGTCTGATCCCTGCTCTAATACAGCAATTAGGATGACTGTGACAGGCTGGATGGCCAGCCGGCTGGCTGGCTCTCTGCCCTCATGTTTTGTCAATCGACAAGGCAGCTCATAAGAACAAACCTGCATTGTTTCACATTTCATTACAAAAATCTTTGCTGACATTCTTATGTATCCATACCAAGGTTCAGACACTAGATTTTTACTTTGCCAAGTTTTCATACAACGCTGCCCTCAGGTAATGTTCCTGGACTCCTGTATTTTATATTTTGCATACTTCTACTTTTCACTACGTCTGGATAAAATGCTGTATGAATGTGGCGATTCATTATGTGGCTGCTACAGCCAGTGTGTCAGCTCTGCTGTGTGAATGTAGATACACAGTGCAGACATGTTGGGCTGTGGCACTCATGCAATGAACACGCCATCAGCACACACATTTATAGTTTCATCAAGATGTAGTAAGATTCAAACCCACTGTGTCAGGATGCCTTACATAACCATAAAGCATGCGTGGTGGGCGCTGTCGTCAGAAGCGTGCCTGCAGCCGTCTTACTGAGATGAAAAACAAATGGAACACTTTGAGCCCGAGCTGATTCCCTCCCCATACTGCACCTCCATCTGTCACTCTCAGCGACTTATTCTGAGCAAGAGTGCTTTCCTGCGTGACCTCCATCACAGCTTGCAAGATGAACGAGGTGGGTCTGGTCTCTGTCCTCTGTCTTCTCTGTGCCAAGGCAGCACGGGCACCGAAGCATCCAGAACACCTGCAAACTGAGAGTAATGAGGCAGCAGGCCATGCAGCCGCCCATCCTCCCTGCACTAATCAATCCAGCTAGCCATTAAGGAAACCAAGGAGAACTGCAGCTTGTTAGATAAAGTTGCAGCCTAATACCTTGATGAAGAATTATTGGGATAGTTAAAGTGGTAATCTGCAAGACCTTGGCAAAACCTTTGGGCTTAGCAGTGGTGGTTTTGCACTCCACTTCCCAGAGATCACTTGGCAGTGAGGCAGTGTGTCCCGAGTTGTGATGTCTTCCTTGAATTGGTTGATAAAGTTTAGGTTTGTTTTTGTTTTTTGTTTTTTTCAGACCATGATGGCCACCACTGCTCAGGTTCGTACCATTCTGTTTCTTCAAAATAAGCCACTGTTGCTGCTGCTACAAATATAAAAACACATCATTTTGTGCAGAAGGTGATTTTTTCCCTCAAAAGAATTATCTGACACTATAATGTGTAGGCAGGTAAGTGGACCCAAATGCAGGAGCAGAGGCAGGTTACAGTGCTGAATACAAGGCTTTATTATCAAACGCACAAAACCAGGGAACACTAGGAACACACAGGCATGCCATGCACACTGCCATGCACAAGAACAATGACCAGAGCGAAACAGAGCAGGGGCCTGTACCATAAAGCTGGATTAACATCCCCGGGCTTTCTCTTACTTATCTGGCTTCACTTAACCACACATCCGCACTCCAGACTTTCGGTACCATAAAGCCGACTATCAACCCGCTAACTGAACCCAGGCTTTTCCAATCTAGATCTGTGCGCACTCACAGGGCAGTGTTTGCTGCATGCAACCAATCACAGACATGGAAAAATCTACCTGAGCCGCATACTTCACAACAAAGGAGCAGACAATAATCATTAATAAATACGAGGAATATAAATCCATCATCCAGGCAAAAAGCAACACAGCTGCAGCTGCCAAGAGCCCCAAGGAATGCTGGGAAAAAATCGCCGACTGTGTCAGTGTGTCAGTTAGTGGGATTGTAATATTACTTCCCCACCATGACGGCAAAAGTAGATGTGACTACAGTAACATTTGCGTGTTCCATAAATGTATGTGTTTATGAAATTTGTCATTGTGGCATGTGATTTCAGCCTTATTATTTCAGATGCAACCCCAGTGGAGCAAAAAGAACGTGGGAGCAAATAAAAAAATAAGTATAAAGACATACTTCAAAGTGGTCAGTACGCTTACTATATCTTCTACATCATTGGTGTCATTGTCATTCCTCCTGCAGAGGAACTGGCCCTCTAACAATGAGGGTCGACCCTTGATGGAGGGTGTGGGGGGGTTGACATCAGACCCCAGTGGAAGTGGCAGCTCTCACAGCACCTCATTTGTTCAGGGTATGTCTCAGTGAGTCAGTGTTAAAACACTGGGTTGTTTATAGAACACAATTATCCAATCTTTTTACTGTGGGAGTGTAACATGTATTTTCTCACAGCTGATAGTGAGACTCTTACTCTCACACTGCTGCGCCCACCCACACAAACACTGTCCCCTACAGAGGTGATAGTGAAATCAACCTGTCATATACATTTACATATGTCATCTGTGGTTCACAGGTCTGCACATGGGACCAATGGGTGTCCTCAAGTGCTCGCTATCTTAAAATGCTATGATGTTTATTTCACAGGAAGAGGGAAATCCTCCAGACCCCGAGCCTGTGGCCTCCACCTCAAGACAGTCCACCAGAGGCCTGTATCACGAAGCAAGCTCAGTTCTCCCTGGATTTCTCAAAGCTATCCAGCTACACTAATCGAACAACAATGGCTCAAGTAGTCCACACCTGACGCTGAAACCCATGAAATCACTGCACTGCACAGATGTGTTGCGTGTAAGACAGGTATAGTTGAATTCCTCCAGGTGTAATCCCTCAGGGGGCAAAAGAATGTGGGAGCAAGTACAAATTAAGCACAAGAACATCACTGCATCTGGTAAGTTTGCCTTTTTAATGTCATTACGTTATACAGGCTATAATAAAGCTACAAGCAGACGCCACAGTTCACTCACGTCAGCACATCAGGTTGACAGCCTGAATAAAATCAGATACTGAGCTGCGTTAGAATTTAGCAGCAACAAAAGGCAAATATAAAGGCCGACTCGCCCTCTTGGATGAAGGCTACAAATGATCCTTTTTCACATTTGCATCAGCGAGCTGTCAATCAGGCCCATTCTCTCACCCAGGAATAATTTGCCCCCCAAAAACATTTAGAGCTAATTAATTGTGCCATTTTAAATGTCCCTAAAATGTTGTGAAACGCCTCTAAAAATACTTTTAATCATCAAATTTCCTTTAATGATCTCTCATTTCTGTTTTCCTCTCCTACAGAGTGTCAGCTCTGTACAGCAGGCAGCTGTTAGCCAGGCTGAAGTGCTGCTTCACATTAGTATTACATCCTTTCTCTCATACAGAGAGTTGTCGGCAAAATCGGATTTGATCGGTCCAGGAAAATCCTTTCACGCCGTAATGCCCTCCTCACTATTTGGGCGCCTTCTTCAATGGGATCTTCAATGATTGGGCAGGCCATGTTTTTGCAAACAGCTGATTGGCCAGGGGGCGGTGCTTTCTGTAGGATTCAATCCTATCCTGAAAGCTAGCCTGCCCCGGAGCAGGCTAGCTTTCAGGTTCAGGATAGGTTTCCTATCCCGATCAGAGGTGAACCAGCTTTGTGATACAGAAAATCCGGAGTGGAGCCTGAAGTTATCTCGCTAACGCCTGAATCCTGCTTCATGATACAGGCCTCTGGTCCTTCCTCCAGGAAGTCCGCATCATTTACCTGCAATGTGATACAATTGCTGGCTTTGCTGTCAGGTGTGCCAGTTCCGTGGTTCTCTGCGATGTGATTGGTCAGCGCAATCAGGAAGTGGTTACCATTGCTGTCAGTGACCAGGGTTGGGGTGGAGCCAGTCTTGAGGATGTCCAGTGGTAAGGAGGGGGTGGAAGGTGACTGCTGGTTGAGAAACACCTGAGACACCTGTAGGTAACCAATGTTGCACTTGTTATAGAATTTTCATGTACAAATCCTTTTTACTTCTCAGCCTGCTTGCTGTTTTACCAAGTAACAGTGCACAGTTTGAGGGATTATCCTTATCATTGTCCATATCAAAAGCACAGTGGTTGATCAGGAGCATCCACAATCATTGATTGCAAAAGTATTTTTCAATATGTTAATTATTTATATATTTATAGTAAGTATATACAAATAACATTATACCTAAAGCAGCATGGTGAAACCAAAAATACATACAGATCACACCGTATAAGCCTTCCCTCACCTGCTGTGACTCCTGATGTGCCTGCAGTTTCTGTTGTAGCAGAAACTGTTGTTTTTCTTTTAACAACTGTTGCTGCTTCAGCTGTATCTTGGTTTGTATCTGGATTTGTTGCTGTTGTTGTTTTGTTTGCTGCTGTTTGGGGCTCTGCTGTTGCTGTTGTTTCACTTGTTGCTGTAACAGTGACTGTTGTTGCTTCAGCAGAAGTTGTTGCTTCAGCTGTATCTGCTGTTGATGCTGTTTTGACTGCTGTTGCTGTGATTCTAACAGCAGCTGCTGCTGCTGCTGTTTGAGCTGCTGTTTGTGCGACTTCTTCTTTCTCTGCTGAGAACGTTTCTGCAAGTTGTGCTGATTCTCAAGCATCTGATTCTGGTTCTGAAGCCTCTGCTGCTGGTTCTGAATGTTCTGCTGTTGTTGCAGCAACAGTTTCTGCATGGCCTGTTGCTGAGCCAACTGCAGAGCAGCGTGCTGCAGACGTAAGTGCTGCTGCTGTTGTGTTTGCGTGCTCGTTTTCTCCAGCTTCATCTGCAGCTGAATCTGTTCTTGTGACTCCTGTGTTTGGGAGTAAGACTGCAGGAATTGAGACTGTGGTGACAGCATGGCTGTCTCAGACACAGCCTCTTCTGCCTCGATGGCTTCCTGTTTAATCGTCACCTTAGTAACAGCTATGTCAGATGAGAGGGATGATGGAGGAGTGGGGGATGGAGGATGGACAGATGAGATAGCAGGGGATGAGAGAAGGCTGTTGGGTACATCGGGAGGTTCTTTCTTCACTCTAACAAGAACCACAGGATCTTTGACTTGCTCTCCTTCTCTTCCTTCTTGTGCTCTTCCTCCTCTCTTACCATGCTCTAGCTGCATCCTGAGCGCCTCCACCAGTCTCTGTTTCTGCCTCAGCATCCTGGTCAGCTCCTCTATTTGTTTGTCTTTCTCTTGCAGCATTTTGTCTTTGTCCACAGGAGTTACTGTGGTAGCAGAAGTGGTCAAGACAGCTGCCGATATGAGGCAGTGTTTCTGCAGATTAGTGGGCTTGATGGAGAATTGACAGGGTGCTGGGGTGGAGCACGGGGGCTCTTCTTTGATGATGGCAGTGAGCTGAGCTGTTGAAGACGGCTGGGTGAGGGGCGAAGTCATCTGAGAGAGAGCACAAGAAAGAGGAGAGAGATTAATGTAAAAGTATGTAAAAGAAATGCAGTTACTAGCTGCAGTATAACTGATTTCAGACAGGTACAATTCAAGGTTCAATGAGTAGAGATTTCAATGAAGATGTGTGATGTTTTAAACTAAAGAAAAGGAAATAAGTGCAAAAAGCTTTAAGGTTTTATGTTATGGATGGAGAATGTGCCTGATTAATAATACCATGTTCAAACACTCTAGATATAAAATTCCTTGTGTCATAAGCTGGTAGATTGTGTGGGTATGCATACTTAAATGTGTATGGGAAAATGAAATGACATGAAAATGGGTATGTTACTGTGGTTATCTAGGATTAATTCAAATATCACAAAAATGAAAATCTTCAAACCATTTCCCCAAAAGTGTCACTGTTATAGCTGGTGTCGTCTGGGCTCATGTTGGATGCTGAGTGCTCAGAGGGAGTGGGGGAGACAGGCGGGGAGGAGCTGCTGCCATCAAAGGTCATAAGCTGCTGTGGGGGGGCTGCAGCTGCGGTGGCACGGCCACCTGCATCATCTGTGTAGTGGTTAAGACAGATGGACAGGATGTTAGGCAGACAGCACAAAGCCAATATAATAACAACACTCTTTTATTACTTTCTCCTAATGTTTTCTTAAACCCTCACTTCTCCAGGTAAGATTAAAGTGACAGTTCAAATTCTTATCCTTATAGTCGTATTTGCTGCCCCATATGACTGTAATACATCCACCAAGTTTGGTCCATTAACTTTCAACTGGGAGTATACTGCTCCAGAATTAATGAAGTAGATACAGGCCATAAAACAAAACAACTTTGAAACAACACAAAGCCGAATAACAGTGTTGAGGGATACACAACAACACGTTTGTTTAAGTTTCACTTTCATCACTATTTTCAGTCCCCTAGCTTCCACAATGTCTGAACTATTTTCTACTGTAGCACTGTCCCTGTGTCACCACACAGCAGATTCATATTCAGCCTACAGGGTGACACAGTGGCAGTGCTCCAACAGAAAACACCCTTTTTGGAGGCAAGGGGACTGAAAATAGCCATGAAAGTCAAAGTTAAAACAAACATGTATTGTTGTGCATCCCTAAAAACAAATTTTCAGCTCTTTGGTGTATCTGCTTCATTCATTTTGGAGTAACACCCTCCAGTGAAGCTCCCGTTCTCACAACAGGGAAGGATTTAACAAATCAAACTTGGTGGATGTATACTCGCATACAGGAGCAAATACCACTATATTAGTTAGAATACACACTATCACTTTCAGTGAGCATGGATGCTTTTCTTCAGCAATGCCTTGCTTCACACAATTACATATATTCACAACTGGAAGATTTTGCAACCACCATGTTTAGTATTTAAGAGACAGTTCTCAGAAGCAAGTCTCTGAAGTATGTAAATGATTACACACATAAAATTTACATGCACTGCCTCTATATATATATGGGTTTAATCATGAAATTAAACCCCTATCCAATCACCTAATTGAATGGCCAGAGATGAAGGCAGATGGTGTTGAAACTGTTGCTGCTCTTGTGATGTGTTATTGTTGCTGGCAGTAGTTTGGGATGTTCCCCCTGCTCCTTCAGCCCCTGGCCCTGTGGCACCCCCTGCTGCTGGAATGGAGGCAGTGCCATCCCCGCCTGCACCTCCCCCATTCAGTTCCTGGTAGGTCTTCAGCCTTTCGATCAGGTCATTTTTGGTGCCGGAAACAGGCAGGCTACGCAGCTTCAACTCAGACTTCAGTTCTGCCACCTGACAGAACAAAGAGAAAATCAAAAGACACTGAGATTGGAGGAAAAGACCAAGGAAAGTCAAAGATGTGACACTAACAGAGGACAAATATGAGAGGAAAATTGAAAAGGATCAAAGTCAAAGAGAAGAGAGGATGCAAAAAAGCAGCGTGATTCATCACTGTCTCTCTCTGTCAGGTCTAAGTAGAGAAGCTATTTTTCATAGTCAAAAGTTGGGCAATGGTGGAGCTCTTACACAAGTCAAGTCCTATCCACCAGTTAATCCATGTACTCAACAGCTTGAGGACAGCAGAGTTTGAATACGCAAGAGCCAACACTTATCATTCAACACATGAGACACAGTGTGTCAGCTCAACTCCAACACAGCTCACAGCATAAAAATGACAAAAGAGATACAAGTTTGGAGTTCTGCTTTAGATTTGTGTGTTATATTGTAACTAACCTTCATTTCATCCAGATTGGGAGGTAGAGAGACTGGTTTGGTCCCTCCTGTTGGGGCAGACGCCTGACGGCTTTGATTGCCCTGGTTGGAGGCGACTGTTGAAGGGGCTGTAACAGTTCTAGGTGGGGAGGGGGCAGCACTGGAGGTGGAGATGCTGGAAACACATGGCTGCTGATCTGTCTGGGGTCTGTTGGAGGGAGAGAGAGAGAAAGATAGACGCAAGAGGAGACAATATTGTCACTGCCCATTAGGACTGTGGGAACAACTCCTCCACAGCATGACCTACTGTCGCCAGGAGACAACAGCACAAAGTATCAGTCAGACAGAAAACTCACTGCGTATGTTTTTGCAACCTTGAAAGAATATTCTGAAGGACATTTATTTCTACTTGTACTCCAGACCTGGAAGCCAGACAATTCTTTTCATAGGTTTCCAAAATCCCTTCTCTTCACACACCACCTGGTCATAGTGGACAGTCTGCCCCAGAGACAGGCCTATTAAGCAGTGGTCCCATAGTACAATTTTTGTTTGAGCTACTTATACTACAGTGCTGCATGTTTCTAGATATCTTGTAAGCCTAACTTACCTGAGCAAACCCACAAGTAATTAATGTTTACATGATAATTATATGTAAAATCCTGGCCTCCATATTTAAAGAGTAGAGCTAGCTCGCCTGGCGCCATTCTCAATGCGAGGTGCACATGGTTCATGAATAGCAAAGGCTAGAGGGTGCGTGTGTACCAAAGATAATCTCATCTATACATCTAAATGCTTGAGCTCGTGTAAAAACACTCACTTGGGCGGTGCAGGCAGGATGGTGTGGTAGTTGTAATGCTGCTGCTGCTGGCTGAGGATCTGGAGCTGCAGGAAGAGCTGCTGCTGCTGGAGGATCTTGGCATATGATGAGTCCAGCTGCGGAGGAGGCTCTTTTTCTCCCTTCTGGTCGGGAGGGATGTACTGATGGTACTTTAACTTCTTGATCTGGACGGTAACAAGTTAACCAAATATTATATTATTAGTATTCTTTGTGTCCTCTTTGGTCAAGAGGGATGTACTCGTTCTTTAAAATAATATCTTTACTATTAACTACCTCTTGTAATACTAGTCGTAATATCGAACCCCAACCTTAAACCGCCATAAAAAGAAGTAATATCTACCTTTGGCTTGCTGTCCTTGGGTTTCTTCGGTCTCTGGACTGAGCGGTCAGTATTTGGTTTAGGCTGGGACTGGAGAGACAGGAGGGATGATGGTAAACGTTCACTGTCCACTTGTAGATTATCATACATTCATTTTCAAGTCAGTTTCAAAATCCTCTACAGAGGCAGTTGACTCAGTGCATTAAGAGGATGCCTATTCTCAAAACATTTGGGACTAAAAACACCTCAAAAGTAATTAAAAACAGTTTCTATCCTCAGGTGACAAGAATAATGAGCTCAAACACAGGTCTGCAGGACTTCTTATGTTGTATTCATGTTTTTAAGGCTGAGCGAGCCAATGATTTTTCAAGGACTTTTTATTGCATTTGTTTATACTAGGTACTTTCTGAGTGTATATCACAATAAACTTTAACTCTTCACTGATTAAAAAATATGAAGATATCAGTCTTTGATTGGCCTTGACAGATGTCGCTCACCTTGATCTGTGTAGAGACCCTCTGTGCAGATGGTGCTGCCGTCTCATTGGTCAGCTTTAGTGGTGTGGAGGGTTCAGAAATTGATGGGAGAGGAGGAGGTGGAAGAGGAACCTGTACGAGGAACTGAAGATATACTTTGAGTTACATCACTGATGCCTACACCACTACTGGCAGAGGATGCAAACTGTGGCATGCTATCACTAAAACCTCAAAGACAAAAGAACAAGAGAGATATCAGCTGCAACTGAGTAGCGATAGGATGTCATATTCAAGCTAGAACCTGCGTAGAAATACAAGGATTTTTGTTTTGTTTTGTTGTGGTTAAGCTTCTGTGTGATCATCAGACAAACAGGAACAATTTGAACAGCAAAAGCAAAAGAATAGTGGTGTTCAGATTTCACATCAGCGAAATGATGCTCTTAAATACCACTTAACATTATTAAGTGTACTTCTGTACCAATAATACCTCACTTGGGCAGGGAATAAATGAAGTATGTTTTTTTCAGTCTCACTATTCATGCAGTTGTTCTGTGATTTTGTACAGCAGTATAGTGTGTGAAATTCATGCTGTTAATTGTAACTTGAACAGTTTAATAATTCATCTGTCCTCAGTTGTGACTTGAACATGTTGTTCTCATGATGAAAAAGAGATGTGGTATTCATTTTGCACTGTTAGGCCGATGTTACATGTGAGACTTTTTCATGCAACATGGTTTCCCTGCACGTTTTTTTTGGAGTTGCATCCAGTAAAATCATGAACTGGGTTTGCATCATCATTTGGAATGTCCCATAGGATTTGTTGACATGGCAACAGTAAAAATTTAATTTAGAGCGTGCAGCTAATTGCATAGAAGCTGCATAGTGCAAGGCTGACCCCAGGGATAGTGAACTCCAGTTAGAATTTTGCATGCATAACAGATAAAATGCATGTCAGACTTGGCGCAGTGTCTCTGTGATGATCCTACCTGTGTAGGAGAGGGGATGCTGCTCCCAGCCAAAGTGTCTGGGGGAGAGTGCAGAGGTCCAGGACCCAAAGGAGACTCCTGGCTACCTGGCTGCTCTGGGGACAGACTGTCATTACTGTCCTCATCGAACGAGGAGTTCTCACCCGCAGCCTTCGGAAATTCTGTCTCTGAGAAAGAGGATGGGATTCAGGGTCAGGGAGAAAAGGCAGGGGTAGCAAATGATCAAGGGATGAATGCAGAGAAACACAGTCCTTGCTCTCTTGCTCTGTAATCCACACTCAGTGTCATTCACACACACACACACAAATACCAAAATCTCAAACAGGTACAAAGCAATTAATTCGTCCCCGCACTTAAAATATTGCTACAGTGCCAGCTGTCTCTGTCCTTGACTGTGTGTGAGACTGCCTGTGCGCATGTACAGTGACAACACAGAGCAAGCATTTATCACCTGCGTTTAGAGGCGCTAAGACGGTGGATTCTTCCCTGGAGATAATGCTCGCTGCATTTACAATGAACCACCTCCCTGTGTGACTGTGACCATCCCGACAGTGTCAGCCAGCATTATCACTACTGCATCTCCTCTCCTCCACAAGTATCAGCAAACATATCCCTGTGTGTATGTGTAGGCGTGTGGGCCTGTCTGCCTGTGCATTGTTTCAAAGTTAACACATGAGAAGCTTCCTCCCTGGTGTCTGCTGTACAACGCTCAATCAGTGCATTTATTGGTCTTTCCAGGATTCCACACCCTTAATTTAATATTCTATAAACCAGTGTTAATTTTAACAGGCAATCTTGGTCATTTCTTGAATTTTTTAGTCCGATTTTAGCCACTTATTTTGCATTAGTTCCAGTCAAGTTTTAGTAAGAAGCACTTCAAATTATAGTCACAGTCATTTTATTCAATTTAGTCAAATGACAGGACACTATACTAAAATACTGTTGCATTTTCTGATAAATGGGCAGAATTTTTAATACTGTAAACACTTTTTTAGACTGTATTAGCACCCGAAACAATACAAAGGATACAAAGGATACGCTACAGAGGATGCCTGAAGTATGTCAATGTCAAAGTTCATAAATAAACACTATGACATACTCTCCTCTCTTAACTAATGTGACTGTTAGGGCTTCAATGCATTACAGGCGAGTTTTCACCAAGGATTCACCACCAAATGAGTTGAAACTTGCAACGACTTGCAAAAGAAAGTTAAAATGTCTGCAATGTTCTGAAATCTGCCACCTGCCACCATCTGCCACCTACACCAATGAGACTAGACGAGACGGTGTATTGTTTCCATAGCAACGACTTTTTGCTTCAGCGTTTGTGTCAGCCTTCTGTAGTTTGATAGTTTATAGCGCAGCTCCACACTGCCTTCATAGGAACGGGGCGTCAGAGTATCGTCTGTAAAGTTCCTCCAACATGGTGTTCACTGTGTTAACTCAGGAAAATTGATTCTCTCTTCCTTGGTATTCCCCGTGGAGGAAATTAAGTTTCTTCCTCTTGAAAGCTTTAATTTCTGTGTTATTGCCAAGGTTGGAGATTCAACATGAAGAAGCTTCTGCTGTTGGACTTCCCATGAAAGCTGCTTAGTTGTCTATTAGGTTGTCTGTCTTGTTGGCGAAAGGGGGCAACTTTATGCTGATTTGTACATGTGCATTTGTTTACCTCTGACATGTTCATGTCATTATTTTCCATTGGGGTAACTAAAAGAAATATATTGTTTTAATTTTCGCTTTCACAGAGTAAATTTTTAACGTCACTGTTTCATCATTGTCATGAAAAAGAGTCGTAAACAACAATTTTTCGCCCGAATATTAATTGACAAACTTAAAACTGCTCCAAACATAAGGAAAAACAGCCTGAAAAAGTATCTAAAAAAGTTCTGTCAAAACTAGAACGAGGGATGGCCTTATTTCCACAGTAAATTCCACGACCACAAAGTCATGGAATCCTTTAGGGTCTAATTTATGCCCATAGTTAATTTGATGGCTGCTCTTTCTGTTTGTGCACATCATTACCACAGAAGCAAGACTTAGAACCTACGTCCTCACTTCAAAAGAGAAAAAAGGCCTCTGGACATGCGACAATGTTGTGCCAAGCTTCATCCTTGTGGTACCTTTCGGTTAACTCGGGATACAACGGAATGGGGCATTATGTTTTGAACTTAAGATGATCTGTTGTGTGATTTTTCATGGACTGACTAACAGTTGCCCAGTTCATGTAGTGGTTGAGTGTTGTGTGCATGCTTCTGCACAGCTCATTCTTGGGGCTGAAGGGGATATGGCCTTTACAAAGTGTGTTACAGTCATCCAAAAACAATGCTGAAGAAAAACAAACAAATCAGTGAATAACAACTATGCAACTTCTATATAGGGTGTATGAGGATGCTTCTGAAAGACAACCAAGATTCGACCTCGACAAGAAGATAGAATCTTTGTGGTATTGAAGAATAAAATAATAAAACAATTCATAATACCATATTCAAAAATCAGACAAATATGGCACATAACACCATCCATAACCCCTGATGACACTCAATTTTAGAATTAAGCAGCTGAATAAAAAGCCTCAATCATTACACAGTATTGGATTTATGTCAGAAATATTCCGATAGCTGTCAGTAGAAACAGATTATAAGATAATTACATTATTTCATCCACTGCAATTCACATTCAATAAATTCACCACTGCACACCACTGCTAAATGAACAGAGAGGAAACACTGCTCTGGGCACAAGGAGCCTTCACCCCGAAGTGTTGACTGGAAGGCATTTGCCTCCTCCAAGACTGCCAATAGTGGGCTAACACTCTTCACTTTGCCAGCAACATGCTACTGTATGTGGCACTGTGCCTCACTCTTGTCCTCAGTCTTCTTCTCCACACTTGGTGAAAAAGCTGCAAATCATGTCCCCACTACTGGCTCTAGGCTGCATGGACAGCTCCATTCATCAGTTTGCAAGCTTCCAGATATCTAGTTTAATTAATTAGCTCATGCAGTGTGGTCTGGCAGGCCTAAAGATATTTTAACTCTTATCATACTTTGAAACATAATCACAACACTAAAGGATACGCCATAGAATGTTTTGTTCTTTTGGACAGAAATGTATTATCACTTTAAACATTTAGCCGAGCCAATACCTATCAAACATTAATTTCTTAAATTTCAAGAGTGACACAAATTCAGTACATGTATTTCAAATTTAGCTGTATGGTAGCACAAGTTTCAGTTCACAGACGAAGGAGCACATATTGATGCTGTGATGTAAAAACCAATAACTCCAATTTTGATTTGTGATTTTTCACTTCAGCTGAAGCAGAAATACCAACTTATTGTCTTAACGTGTTTATTAAAATAACATGTCAGTTGTGTCAAAAGCAACTCTTGTCCAGGAAAGATAATTTCCCTGAGGCTATCAGCTGCATTATTACAGTATTAATATGGGGATTTCTCAGTCTTTACAGGGAGAGCAGGAAAAACTGTACCTGCATGGACCCACTTGAACTGTTGTATTATGGATAGATGTGTGTTATTTAGTGCACAGGTCAGTATCTGCTGAGGTGTTGAGCTCTGAATAAGACACTGCTAGCCATTAATTTACCATCAGCAGGTGATGATGAAGGGATGACATGGGGCTGATTAAATACCCTCCAATCCAATAATGTGATGAATTCCCCACTGCTGTGCTATATTAATGTGTGTGTGTGTGTGCGTGTGCAACTCCATACCTTGCATCTGTGCAATGTGAGTGTCTGAGTGCAGAGCTATGTGCATGTATGTGTGTCACAGTCCTGTGCATGCGTTGTCTTGCATGCATGTTGGTGTGCATGTCAACTTCATGTAGCTCGAGTGTTCGCGGTGGACCTAAGCGTCAGTAATGCGATTGTGTTTAATGTGTCCCGGTGACAAAGACAGATAATCCACTGACAATGTACCTTATTGAATCTCAGTTTTCATCCCTCCACACATCAATCAGCCAGCTGGCCCTGCTGTCCCTGATCTCATCGTCTAATGTCAGGCAACACTGGCACTTGGCCAAAAACAACTAGCAGAAGATTGATGACAACAATATATGAACAGTGTGTGTTCTGTCTACAAATCCCTTTTGGGGGATTGTACTGCTCATTCCTTTTGCCTTTTATTGTCGATTCAAAAAACATAACAGGAAGTTATAATAATGAAAAGGGGTATGAAATCTGTCATAATGCCCAGTGAGTGAAATCAAGCACATGTGCAAGAGACAAACATGCATTTTTTCCAGTGTTTCTGCAGTGTACACACATGGTCTCTTCTGCTCCCATGAACACAGACAGATCCACATCTTGAAGCATTATGTAACCCAAGAGACACTGGGTTTCATTAATGTTTCATTTGTTATTTCATCCCTTTGCTGTTTGTTTACTGGTAACGCAGCTTTGTAAATTGTGTAAAAAGAGCCGCATTAATAAAGATTATTATCACTGTGTGCTATTATTATTAACCAAACTTGTACTCATTTGCAAACATCAGCAGAGAGGGAAGGGATGAGTTTAATTCCTGTCTGTCAGCCTGAGATGAGACAGCATTCATGATTTAACATATCCTCATTTAAACCTTTTTAAACCAGCAGCCGTGACTGTTTCAAGTATGAAAACTCAGTCAGGAGCGTAAGCGTGTGAGCTGTAGGTGTGTGTGTGTGTGCGCGTGTTTCAAGCGTGTGTCACCAGCCTGCATGTGTTGGATGTAAATGTGTACTTATGTTTTTTTGAGTATGTGTGTGTTTGTGTTTCAAGTGTGTGTCATCAGGCGCCTGCGTGGGTGCCTGTGTGCATGTGAGATGAGCACAGTAGAGGCATCTGAATGGGAACACCAATATGTTCATGATAGCTGGAGGAGGAGGTATTGGCCAGGAGGGACATCCTGTCAGTAGCCCCTTTCAGTGTGGGTGTTTTGAGAGATCAAACATATACATTTATTGTGAGGATGCTCACACAGACCAATCAGCCAGTAGTGAACAAGTACACATGCCAACACCTATATACACATTCTATCTGTGCATGAATGTGATGAATGTAAAAGTTGGTGATGAAAGAGAAGTGTGTATGAGGTAGTTTTCCAGACTGCAGTGCTTCTGGTTACTTTTGGTTAGAGAGTGACTGGCTGCTGCAGTCGTTCTGTTCATTCAGGATTTATCAATATCTCGTGACCACAGAGCATCTGAGCTCCAGTTCATCAAAAGCATACTGCTTGGCCAACACAATGTCTTTTACAGGCTGTAGCGGGCGCAGTTTTAAAGCTAGAGTGAAGATACTGGCATCATATGAAAATAGACGGCCTAAGGAATCGACACCATGCATCGATACCAGCATGACATACCAAGTATGTCAAGCTGTTGTTGGCAAGCAGGCTAAATATGTCTCAAAAGTCAGGCTAAATGTTGGCAGGGGAAAAACTGGCATTAGCATTTTCAAAGGGGTCCCTTGATGTCTGACCTCAAGATATCTGAATGAAAATGGGTTCTATGGGCACCCATGGGTCTCCTCTTTGCAGACACGCCTGTCTTATGCTATCCCATGCAGTTTGGGGCATAAACAATGCAGTATAAATGTGTTATTTTCACCAATTCTAAAATGGTGCATAGTGGAGCCTAAACAGTCTTGGAGTTGCATAAATTGGGTTTTCACTGGAAAGCTGAGACCTTTGTGGATTCAGTGAGCCCAATTTTATGCATGTGTGATGATGTTAGCCCCCATAGTAGCCATTTCATTATAGTGAGACCATTTTTTTAAACATGTCGTCACTGTATAAAATGAACTATTTTGACCTCTAGGATAGTCACAGCCTAGGGCATTCAGAGCATGTATAGTTTTGTTATCGAAGCATCAAAGTGTATCAAAGCAAACATTTTGCTATGGTGTTCTTCAAGGTCCTGGTGTTTCAATGTGGTATTTTGGAGGGGTATTTGACCAAATTCTGCACCAGATCTGCGTGTCAACCCAAAAATTGCTGCAACAACTTATGACACATAATTGAACATTGAAATGGCTACCAAAGGCTTCAAAAGTAATGCAACATGTCACAATGTTATAACTGACACATAGTGCTAAGCTACATTTGGGGGGGGATAGGCATACTATTTCTTTCAATTTAACCTTTATTTTATGAGGCAGGTCAATTAAGAAAAATGTTTTATTAAACATGACAACCTATCAAAAAAGGCCTCTTGAGGGCAAAAAGGTGGGGACAAAATAAAAAATAAAGCTGTGCCCATTAGGGCTATGAGGAAAATTATGAATGGACCTCCTGTAATGCAGGTCAACGAGCTTATTAGATGACTTGTTGAAAGGCTATACCACTGATCTACATCAAAAAATAGCTGCAGCCTGAAGACTTTCATTACTACATCTTTATCCCTAGAGCCATTCTACTGTGCCTCCTGATACATTGCTGGGCTTTTTGGTATACAAGCCTGAAGTGCTTGTGGTCACATTCCACCATCAAAGTAGTGCCACACTAACATTAAGCATGTAGCTGACTCTATCGTCAGAGAGTCAGTCCTAGCCCAGCTGGCTGGGATTTGATGACGGTGTGCCTTTCCAAACCAGTGAATAGTGGTTTACTACTAGATTTTGAAACCTTATTTTATTGATTCAATAAATTGTAAATGAAAAGTAGGATCATGTCAGTATACTGTATTCTACTAAAAATTTAAACTATGTGACATGATTTTACAGCACTGGATTGCATTTCAATGCTGCAACATTTACTATTAAAGATACAAACTCTTCATGGTCCTTAGGTGTTTATAAGTCACCTAACTGTAACTGTCACCTAAATGCACCTGCATGTACCAATAACCACACTACTGGCATGGTAATAAGGGTTGAGTAAAAAAAAATGTATTCACTAATGCATCATAATTTCATATGATCTGATTCAGAACTGTTTTTTCATATCCATTATCATCGTTGCAGGCAGCAGTGGACAGTAATTCAAAATGGTGATCTGGAGTCTGTTTATCACCCTATGGTGTAGATAACTGAAAAGAATCAAGAACTGATTTTGTGTCAAAATTATATTTTCCCACAAATATAATTGAGTGATGATATTCAAAGATTAACACCCCAAGTAGTAATATCAGCAAATAGTGGAAATATGTAATGCTATGATGGTCTGTTTAATGCTGGAAGAAAGACGCAGGATATTTTTATATATTAGTAAAGATAGAGGTGATAGTATAGCAGTGATTTTTACTTATTGTTACTACTAAAGCAATGGCAAAACTTACCTTACTTACTAAAAATCACTACAATACGACCAGTCTGTGTAAGGTTGGGGTCAACAGGCAGGATATTTTTGTGGAACAGAAGTTATTTCAGATGCAGTGGAGCAGTTTTTTTTTTTTTTTTGCTGTATTTCTACTGAAGTGATGGCCAAACATACCTATGATGGCCTGTTTAATACTGGAGTGAACAGGGAGGATGTTTTTGTGGATTAGCTCCATGGGCCCAGGCCGGTGGGAGATCTTATCATTCAGGTCGTCAGCAAGGCGAGCCCTCTTAAGCTGTAGCTGCTTGGCCTGCAATGACGGCTCTGCTGATGTCTCTGGAAGCATACAGAAGCAAGGATGAGCACTTTTACCCGCCTGTTACCAGCCTGTGAGACTGGCTGAATAAAAAAAACAAAAAACAAAAAACAAAAAACCTCCACCCAGACAGGCTGCACTTTGTGAGACTCACCCTCCAGGATGTGCATCCTGATCAGTTCCGACCGCTCTGGTCGACTCTTGATCTTCCTCTTGAGGTAGTCCTCTGTCTGAAGAGAGAGACAGGATAAAATGAGAGACAAATAGACAGAGAAAAGCAGAGAAAGAAAAGACAAGGCAAAAAGAAGATGATGATGATGAAAGAAGATGAAATTGTACAAGAAATACAAAGACAGAAAGGATATATTGAGAAGACAAGTAGAGAAAAGAAAAAGAGGAGGACACAGAAGTCAGATGTAAGGTCACTACAAAACCACTATACGCTAACAAAACAACTATCGAAATGAACTTCTCTATTTTTTCCTCTTATTGTATTATCTGTTCTCTATCACTTCCACTTCCATGCTTACTCTTTAGCAGCCTCTTCCCTCCTCACACCTGCTTCAGGCATCAGGTTCATCTCTCTTTCCCTTACCTACCTCTTCACTTCATCAGGTCTCTTCCTTAGAATTGTCTTCCCTTCCCTCTTCCCACCTGCTCATTCACTCTCTCCAGTCTCCAATTTTTACTCCTTGCCTTCTTTTCTTTTTCTTAAGTCATAACCATCAACCCTCCCTCATGGTTCTATGCTATATCCATATATGTATTTGTATTTGTATTTCACAGCATCTTCCAGTCCCATGAGAGCATTCGTACAGCTGGTTGACCAATGCATTCCTTACTGTTGGCAACTCAGGTGATCTAAGAACTGCGGCTTATTCTAATGTTATACTCATTTGAAGTCGCTTGGAGTAAGAGTGGCAGCTAAATGCCTACGATGTAAAATGTAATGTCCCCTCGTTTCACAGAACCAAGAGGGAAGAGTGATTGCCTGCACAACTGCTTACTCAACAGGCCAGTTTTGATTCCGGTGACTGATTCTAGGGTAACGTACTCACCCGTGCTCGTTCCAAACTCCGCCTCTGTTCGTGGAAGGCAGCTGAACTTTTCAGCGCTGGGAGAAAGAAGAGTGGAAGCAGAACAAGAGTGGGTGAGAGAGCAGGAGGGACAGAGAGAGAGAGAACGAAAGCAAGAGAGAGATTGAGAGAGAGATTAGCATTAGCATGGCTGTGAGTACCTTCATGGTGTTGAACGGAAATGTAGAGCAAAATGACTCTGAATGGCTCTTGCCCCTTTCAGCTCAGTTTCAATAGGTTTCTTAATGATAAGGATGATTATTCTTACACTGCGAATGCTTTTCCTTCCTAACGTTCTGAATGCCATGTCAGTATAGTAAATGGCTTCTAACACTGTACAGTGTCCCCGCTACCCGGCTCTGTCAGGCCAGGACACAGGGTAAAAGGAGACTTCTAATGGATTGGATTCTGAGAGATCCAGTTCAGTGAGACTTTCTACAACTCTGCAACTCATGGAATCTTTTCAACATTTAAAAATGACTCAAACAAAAGTACTCTAGGCTTATGATTATGCAAAAACCCAGGAATTTGTGGTACTGGGAACCTAGAAGCCTCAAGGTTGTCATGATACCAAAATGCTGACTTAAGTACAGCTATTAGCTCAGGCATCATGGTTTTGCTTCTAAAACCACGATGATGAAAGTAGTATGAGTCTTAAGCCTTCTGAAAATTAGCGCCAACTGTGTGTAGCGTAATAGCTCGACACCGCTTCACCATGTTTGAACTTTGGGAAAAGAAAGCAGACTGATCCCAAATGACTTGAAATGTCTAGATGGTTCAGATTGTAAATAAGTCAAAGATGTGTTTTGACCCTTAAACCACTGAGTGACTAACAGACTAGCAGCGGTATTTTAAAAATCAGCTCTGGGGGCCAGAGGTCTGAGGTTCTGAGAACTGGTGTAATGTGGTCAGCTCTCTTGGTCTTTCTGAGAACTATGGCAGCCATGAGCTGTAGCAGCATGAGCTGACAGTGTGGGGACATTTTTGTAAGACTTGTTTGAACATGAATCCTCTACTTCTTGATAATAGGCTAATTTTATTATTGACGTGATGTGGCTACTGCGTCATGAATGAATCGCTCACTGGAGTATACTGAACAACTGAACAAGAATGGGTAGCTGCAGACATACTTCACATGGTGGAGAATTTCAAAACATTACAGTTGGATTATTCAGATTTTTCTATGGTTCAGACATGATTAATTAAATCTATTTTAATACTGACATACAAGGATACAAGGATACAAGGATATTTATTCATCATTATACAATAGGTTGTATAGTGAAATTAAAATGTGGTTCCCTCTTGATTGGTTAATTCATTGATTGATTGTGTAGAAAATAGAATTATTGAGCATGGAGGAGTTCAGATGGTGCATTCAGGAGTCTCACAGCCTGAGGGAAGAAGCTGCTCCTTAGCCTGGTGGTACGGCATCGGATACTTCTGACGGCAGCAGGGTGAATAGGCTGTGGCTGGGGTGGGTGCCATCCTTCAGGATCCCCCTGGCCCTGCGCAGACACCTTGCCTCCCCGATTTCATCGATGCTAGGAAGATGGGCACCAGTGATATTCTGGGCCGTTTTGACTACTCGTTGTAGAGTCTTCCTGTCCTGGGCCGTGCACATCCCATGCCAGTTCGTGATGTTTCCAGTCAGGATGCTTTCAATCGCTCCTTTGTAGAAGCTGACAAGAACTTGGCATGGGAATATATTAAAAACTTGTTTAAATTTAACCATTCATCAGCCATCTGTCAGTTATTCATTTGTTTACTTTTCTATTATTCACTTTTACACAGTAAAGTAAATGCAACGAATGTTGTTCTTTTGTATGGTTGTTCTGGCTGGTTAAAGATATCCTTTTACACTATATCATGAGTCATCCATCCCAAGCTAACTGCTATGTCCAGTGGGTTAGAAATTAAATTCACATCCTGGAACTGCAGAGGGTTGCAAAAACTTAAAAAGGTTAAACAAGTAATTGGGAGACTAAAAGATATACAGTCCAAAATTATCTTTCTTCAAGAAACACATCTGGCAATTAAGGAGGATCTAAGGATCAAGAGGAGGTGGCGGGGAGCGGTGTATTCAGCACCTTTCACTACCCAGGCGAGAGGGGTCATGACACTTGTGCATGTGTCCATACCACTGAATGTCACAAAGGTAATACCAGATAAATTAGGCAGATATCTGATAATCCAGGGTACACTCTTCACTGAATGTCTCAACTTGGTCAATATTTACACTCCAAATCAGGACGACCCAAATTTTTTCAGCAATTTGTTCCTTACCTTGTCAACACTTAATGGAAATTACATTATTGCGGGTGATTTTAATTGTACGCTTGACCCATATAAAGACAGATCAACACATTTAGATGCAACCCATACAAAAAGTAGAACAATAATCCATCAATTCATTAAGGAACTAAACCTTTGGGATATTTGGAGAGATAGAAACCCTGGCTTAGCAGTGTACTCTTGTTTTTCCGGAACTCATCATTCGTATTCACGAATAGACTACTTTCTAATTTCTGCTAATTTAATGTATAAAATTAAGGACTGCAACTATGACAGTATTTTAATTTCGGACCATGCCACAAACAACCTGGTTTATGTACACCCAGGACAGCAACGCGACCCCCCCCAAATGGAAGTTTCAGCAAAAATGGCTTCAGGACCCAGATTTAATAAGTTTCCTTGGAAAACAAATAGATGAATACTTCACAATTAACAAATATGAGACATCTGCAAGCACTAGATGGTTCAAGGATACGATAAGATAAGATAAGATAAGATAAGCGGTCAGATAATTAATTTCACAAGTTCTTAATCTAAAAAAGAAAACACAAAATATTATTATTAGAGGCAAAAATCAAAATGATGGAGGATTACTTAAGGAGGATTACTTAAGCAACCCCTGTCCTAAGATTCATCAGGATCTATTACTTTTGAGAGCACAATACAATGAAATTACAGCATCCAAAGCTGCTGCTAACCTATTGAAACTTAAACAATGCATCGTTGACCAAGGGGAAAAACCGGGGAAAATCTTAGCTTGGCGCATAAAACAATATCAAATTGAAAGGTCTATCACTTCTCTTAAAAATGATAAGGAGGATCCCATCGTAGACCCATTGCCATAAATGATACATTCAGAGACTTTTATGAAAGACTCTACAGCTCTGAAGTAAACGGAGGGCTAATAAATCATAGCTCACTTTCATTCTCAAACAAACTTAATTTTCCCCAAATTGAGGAATGTGAGAGATCATCACTAGGGGCAAACTTGACATTGGACGAGATCTCGTTAGCAAATAAGATGTATGAATTCTGGAAAAGCAGCAGGTCCTGATGGTCTACCCATCGAAATCTATAAAAAATTTGAATCAAAACTTAGAACACCCCTCCTCGAAATGTTCTCAGAATCTCTTCAAAAGGGGATATTCCCCCCCTCCTTGAGGGTGCCCTGATTACCCTGCTCCCAAAGCCTGGCAAACCTAACGATAAGTGCGAAAATATGAGACCAATCAGCCTTCTGAATTCAGACCTGAAGATACTCTACTGTAAAGTTTTGGCTAAAAGATTGGAGTCTATATTACCAGGTCTAATAATGGAAGATCAAAATGGTTTTGTGACTGGTCGACAAGGTTTTCACAATGTGAGAAGGGTTTTGAACATCTTGCATGACCAGAGGGGGGCATCAGACACTGCCTTCTTAGCACTAGATGCTGAGAAGGCTTTCGACAGGGTGGAATGGACTTATCTATTTGAAATTATTGGACGCTTTGGCCTGGGGGAGGGTTTTTGTAAGTGGGTTAAACTTTTGTATAATGATCCCTATGCAGAAATTGTAACCAACAACAACATTTCAAAACCGATAAAGATCAATAGAGGCTGCAGACAAGGTTGCCCCTTGTCCCCCCTACTATTTATAATTGCAATTGAACCATATGCCATTGCTGTGAGAGAGCATAACTTAATTACAGGTATAAGGATGGGAGAAACCGACCATCGAATAGCTCTTTACGCTGACGATATTATTCTTTTTCTTAGAAAATTGGATAGATCTATCCCATCCCTTCTAGACTTAATTAAGTCATTTGGCAAAATCTCGGGCTATAAAATTAATAACTCAAAATCCTCCATAATGCTTCTCAACTCAGTGGAGAGGACTAATCCACCCATCCCTGCTCGCCATTTTAGAACAGTGGATTCTTTTACTTACCTGGGTATCCAAATCACCCCTAAACTAGAAAATATAGTGGATGTTAACTACAGTCCAGTGATCACATCTATTTCTAAAACAGTTGAAAGATGGTCTGCCCTGTCTCTCTCATTGGTAGAATTAATATACCTAAAATGAACATACTCCCCAAACTCCTATACTGATTTCAAAATATCCCCCTGCCACCTCCACCAAACTTTTTCCCCAGAATGAAAACCCTATTTAGTAACTTTTTATGGAACAATAAGCGCCCCAGACTTCGTTTATCTCTTCTATACTTACCCGATGACAGAGGAGGGCTACAGTGCCCTAATATGCTATGGTACTATTGGGCAGTCCAGTTAAGGACCCTCATGTTTTATTTCACCACAGATAGACCCCTGCTATGGAGGGATATTGAGTCACATTCTCTAAAGCTCCCATTTCCCACTTACTTATACTCAGATGAACCTAAAAAACTCAAAAAGTTCTCTACTAATCCAGTAGTCCAAAACATGATAGGAGTCTGGCGAGAAGTCAGGAACTATCTAAAAGATTCCCTCTCCCTCTCCTGCTTTAGTCCAATCTGGGGGAATAACTTTTTCAGTCCAGGAAAAGCGGACGCAGGTTTCAAATTGTGGGCGGATAGAGGGGTAAAACAAATAAAAGACATTTATGGTGAGGATGGGAATATTTTATCATTTGAGGAACTGATCAGAAAACATAACATCCCTCGCAAACACTTTTTCAAGAACCTTCGACTAAGGAGCTTTATCAGAGCAAACCAAAATCATTATTTGTCTTGCCTGCCCCTGACCCTATTGGAGAAAACTCTTACAAAAAACCCTTTCGGAAAGGGCATTATCTCTGAATTTTATGATTTACTGAAAACCTTCTCACCCGAGTCTTCGGACTCTAAATTTAATGCATGGAAATCAGACCTAAAGGAGGAATTAACATTGGAACAGTGGCGCAGTGCATGCAAAGCAGCCCAGATGGGGACGGGCAATACTTGCTCCTACAATATAATTGGCTAATGAGGGTGTATATTACCCCAGAAAAATTAAACAAATTTAATGTGAATATTCCGGATACTTGCAATAGGTGTGGTGTAAAGAAGGGCACTATTTTTCACTGTTTATGGCAATGCCCAAGAGTGGAGGAGTTTTGGGAGAAAATTAGATTAACTGTGCAGGAGATCCTTTCGATCAGATTGGAGCTAGAGCCCAAACTCTTCCTACTTGGCCTATACCCAGATGTACATAGTATAAAACGTCATGAAAAAATCTTTTTAAACATATGTTTCCTACAAGCAAAGAGGACAATAGCTTTAACATGGAAAAATACAGGTATGCCAGGTATTGCCTTGTGGTTTAGGGAATTATCTTCTTGCTTACCTCTGGAAAAAATTTCTTACATTCTCAAGGACAAACAAGAGATATTCCAAAAAGTGTGGGGTCAATTTATCCAGTACACTAAAAACAATGATCTATCTCATCTGTTGAACGAACTTGGAGCAGAATAAGTATACCCTCTGCATAATTCTGTTCCCTCATCCTTTAATCACTGTATTGTATGGCAATGATATTAGTATGGACTCATGATGTTATACCTTCACTGAAGCATCTTGTTAACCGCCATGTTTTTTTTTTTTTTGTTTTTTTCATTTATATCAGCCTATTTGCACTGTTATGGTGACCATATGTGTATAAAGGGAATAATTTAATGCAATGATTCAATATTTTTGCTTTAATGATTGTCCCCATCCTATAAGAATTTACACTGTATGTTGACACACTGTCACATTTGTGTCACTCTGTTAGTTAGTTAGTTTTTTTCTGTTTTCATGGAAAATTCAATAAACATAATGTTGAAAAAAAAAATAACATACCGGTTAAGCCCCACCCATTTCCGGTCAAACCCCGCCAACTTCCAGTTTAAGCACCACCCAGAATATGGTCTTAGTGGAACAGATGGTCCTTCTGATGAAGAGTATGTCAAGTCATATTTGGATGTTCCCAAGTGGATGTTTCCTTTCCTTCAATGCACCATTTTAATGTCTTTGGAACCCTTGTGAGGGTGAGAGGGTAAGGGTGTTGCAGGAATAACAGTCAGCATAAAGTTGATTGCAGTATCGTTGTCTTGTTTGTGGTGGATTAAAACAGGCACATTTTTCTTTTGTGATAAACTGAAAGATCCCGTTTGTAGTATCTATTCTGCTCCCCTGATGGCTGTGGGTGAGTGTGGTGGACCTCTTCTTCTGGGACTCCGGTGCCTGCGTTGCTCCTCTGTTCCTCCGATGACTGTTGGTGAGCTGGGGAATGTTGGACCTCTAATTCAGGGATTCCAGGGGCTGAACTGCTCTCCAGGGGAGGAAGTCCATCCAAGGGATGTGGCCAACATTCTGTGGTTTGGTAGATAGTGATGAAGAGGCTCCAACTTGATTGCTGTGTTGGTGTTAAGCAGGACGTGCTGAGGCTTTGACCACCGGGGTTTTCAGGGCGTTCTTCCACCGGAATTCTCGGACACAGACCCAGTCCCCTGGTTGGATGTTGTGGCACTGTTTGTCACTAGAAGGAGACTGGTCAGCTTTTCCTTGTCTGTGTACTGACTAAACAGCAGATGTTAGAGCACAGCAAAATGATCTCATCGACTCATCCATAGCATGGAGATCCATCTTCTTCATGCATAGTTGTGCTTGGCACAACCATTGGTCTACCTGTAATAATCTCATGTGGTGTGAGTTTGTTTTTCTTGATGGGTGTGGGCCTCATTGACAGGCTAGTGGCAACAACACTGTCCATTTTTCGGCACACAGTTTGACTAGTTTGTTTTTCAGGATACCGTTTTGTCTTTCAACTAGCCCTGCAGACTGTGGGTGGTATGGACGATGGAGTCGTTGTTTAATCCCCAGTGATTTTCAGATTTCAGTCATAATTTGCCCAGTAAAATGACTACCTGTCTGAATTAATGCTCTGTGGAAATCCAAGTCTTAAGATGATGTCTTTCAGCAGGTATTTCACTACAATACAGAGTCAGCCTTTGTTCACAGTATTTTTATATGGGATGTAAATCCCGGAGCATACCAACACTGTTTGACACATCCTCCCTTTGCTCACATGCAACAAGCCATGTGACATGCGTGCTAGCCACAGGTATAAGGACTTGGGTGCCACAACGCGGCCGTCGTTGTGGACCCAAGGATTATTTACTTATTTACAACCATGAGAAAGCCATGACTCCTGCTCCTTCACATCAGCAGCCTCGTGTAAGAGAGCCACATCATTAGGAGTTAGCGGGTATGGAAAGACAGAACTTTACATGGACAGGAATACCAAATTTGGCAGCTGCCTTGGCTGCATGGTCAGCCATTGCATTTCCTTGTGGAATAAGGTCTTTGGATTTAGTGTGGGCATCACATTTTACAACAGCAATAGATGAAGGTGACTGGCATGCATCTAATAATTCCCCAATCAAATTCCCATGTTTAATGGGTGTCCCAGAGGAGGTAATGAATCCTCGGTTTGCCCACAGTATACCAAAGTCATGTAAACATCGAAAAGCATACCTGGAGTCTGTGAAAATGGTAACAGTTTTACCTTTTGCTTGGTAACTCAGCTACTTGGGCAGAGCTTGAGGGTGGCAGGGCAGCACTTTAAATAATTGAAAAATGATCAGAGATTGCATACCCTGCGTACGGCACTCCATTTTCTCTATAAGCAGAGTCATTAGTATAGGAAATGAGGTCAGGATTAGAGAAGGGAGTTTTGGAAAGTTCAGGATAAAGTTTAGATGAACATGAGATGACATCCATATAGTTATGGGGTCACCATCATCTTCTGTAGACAGTAGTGTAGCAGGGTTAGTTACAGCTAGATCCATAGGAATCCCTCCAACCCCCACAGCTCTTACAGTTTCTTCAGATGTTTTCGAATTTGTGAATTCTGTCGGTTTTTAAAGTTGAGAGAGAAGCTCCTGTCTCTTACCCAAAGGATATTGATTTTCCATTTATATATCTTCCAACAAATGAGGTTTCTGCCAATCTAATTAGTAGAGCTTGGGTCACAGTTCCTGCTGTTTCAATTTCGGTTGCTGTCCTGACAGCTCTATTGACTGTGCTGTGGGTTTGTTGGTATTCCATCTGGCTTCTCAACTGAGGTGCCATAGGCATGGTAAGGTTCTGGGAGGCTCTATATGGGCAGTTACTCATCCAGTGATTTAGCTCACCACAATGGAAGCAGTTCTCATGTACGTTGTTTGAAAAGGGTGAGTTGTGACTTTGATCATGATGTTGATGATCTCTTGGCCCATGTTTTTGGCAGATGTTAAGATGTTAAAGTCAGTTATAGTAGTTGCATCATGTCAGGCATATGGGCTTGTATATGGTACATACTGATTCCCATGCTTCTAGCCATTTTTGTTTAATTTTTTCTGACATCCTCGGGAAAATCTCCTACTATTTCCTTTAGCTCTCTTCAACTCCAAGGTTTATGGACAACACTTTTCCCCATTGCAATCAGTGGGGCCAGTTTTGTTGGGTCTGATTTCTTTTGTTTCTTGCCTCTTTTCCTAACCCACCAACCCAACAAGATCTTGGGTACTCAAAAATCCAATCATCATCAGTGCTGTCATCATCTCTAGATTCTTTTATCTCTTTCACAGGATAAAGGTTTTGGATTTATTTATTTTTTTCTATCTGCGTTGTGTTTTTTCTTTCTTCCAATTTAGCTATTATCTTAGAGGACTCAACTAACTGGCTGTTTGGTTTATTTTCTATCTGCATTGTGTCTTTTCTTTCTTCCAATTTAGCAATTAACTTTTTTATTTTGATCGGTAAGCGAACCTATTTGAGATTCTGCAGTCCGGTGCCTACTTTCATCCCTCCAAAGTCTGAGGGAGAAAAAAATGTTTGTTGTTATCTCTGCAAGAACTCAATCTCTCTTAAATTTTCTAGTCAGGTTTGGTCAAAAGTGCCATTTTGGGGAAATTTGAGAAGACCATCATCTGCAGTTACTTTAATCTATGTTGCAACAAATTTAATGCTATCAGCACCAAAATTATCGCACACATGCTTAACACGACGACTCAGCTCTCTCTCTGGCCTTCTACTAAAATAACTTCACATTGTATGAAGTTATTATTGTAACTAAGTTCAGGAACAGGACCACGCCCCGCTCCTTCTCACTAATTCACAACACCTGTGCCTCGTTAATCCAAATCACCTGTGCCTCTCCCAGCCACATACCTGCGCGCACATATATAAGCACGCCTAACCTCCACTTCTCCTGTTTGTCTCAGTTCTCTCAAATGACTCATATTATAAACAAGTAAATTAAGATTGCTCACCAACCATGGATTACGAGTTGATCCTCGATGCTTCGGACAGTGACCTGTTCGATGACCATTCCTTAGTCACCGAATCTCATCCACCTCTGGTCAATCCCATCCAGATGCAGTCAACTTCCCAACCATCTCGACCGTGCTCCATAGTCCGCATCCCGCAGCACAACATTTTCCACTACTCATCATCCAGTAGCTCCAACTGGTCACC
>OMLB01062920.1:8256-27802 GCA_900302555.1 Myripristis jacobus | reverse complement strand
GCACTCATATGTGTGAAAAAAAAACAGACACATGCAACCAAGCTCAGACTTACACATGCATACACACACACACTAAATAGTCCTGGCTTCAAGTGTGGTTTTGCATGGAGGAGGGTTTTAAGCAAAAAAGTGGTGGTGTGTGTGAGTGTGTGTGTGTGTGTGTGTGTGTGTGTGTGCGTGTGGGCGGCTGGGAGGTAGGGGGAGGAGAGACTGACCCGATGCCGTGCAATCAAAAATCAATCCTCTCTTCTTTCATCTTTCTTCCAACGATGTATTTGTTCATCCGACGAAACATCCTCCATCCTCCATCCTCCATTTGTTATTCCATCTCTCTCTCTCTCCCTCTCTCTCTCTGTCTCTGTTTCTCAACTTGGTTTTCATGACAGGCAGATTAGGGGCTGTAATCCCTGTGCTGTACGCCACATGACATGCCACCACTGTCAGGACACCGGGGGCTGATACCGACTCCTGATTGGACGGGGTTATTGCTGAGATAATGTCACCACCATGCATTCTGCAGCAAGTGGTATCTCAGAACTCTTAACTGTTAATACCCAAGAGGAGGAAGCATCAATCAGTCGCATTAGGAGTCCTCCACTGATGAAAATTATAAGCCTGAGTGTTGAAAATTCTCACATACGTGTCATATCATCACCCCAAACTGTCTTAATCAGCCACTTCAGCAAAAAAAATATATTCTCCAGACTCCACATGCAGCATAATCCAAGTATTGACACTGTTTTTAAGTTAAGGATGCCCCAAACCAACCAAAACTGAAGAATTGGCACATTCAGATGTTTTCATATCCTTTTTACTGCTGTTTGTCTCAGTCACCTATTAAATCTACTCTACTCTTGGTACCATTGTTCTCTGTGAGGTTTTAGTTTTTGGGAGGAGTTTTCCTTTAACACACCTCCATTCCCAAACTGGTGATGCCACACAAATACCGCTTATGGAGCTGCACTGATCAAAACTGTTTGATGTAAGAGAGAAATTCTCATTTTGACATGAATGTGCCATTTCAACTCCACACTGTCATCAAAGCCAAGCTCTCTTGCCTCCTTCACACCGACTGCAATGCCACATAGGAAGTGCTTGAGAAGTTTGATGGGAAACTCTGACATCCAGTGCAGCACTGCAGCCTGATGTGCCTATAGGGGGACTGCAGCAGAGCAGTGAGGTAATTGGATCCATTTTGCATAGGGTGACATTTCCTGACATGCCGAGACGGTATAAAACAAAGGAATCCCTTTGGCACCGAAGCACGACTTGTCCTGACACTGCTCCCTGGTCCTGGTCGAGGCTGCGGCAACCAGTCACCGCTGAAATCAGGCTACCCTTCAGTGGGACCGCATTTCAATGAGCTTTTATAGTCTTATTATGTTAAGAAGCGTGTTGTATTCCAAAGCCTAATCTCTTATTCAGTCTCCTCTCATTCGCTTAACCTCTCACTCTCTCTCTCTCGCTTTTCTCCCTCTTCTCTGTCCTCACCCTCCCTCTCATGTCAACCTTTCATGCTCCAGCTCAAATACCGTGGTTTCTTTTTTCCCGTATACTCACTAGACACTGATTTTGCTCACTTTGCTGCTGAAAAGTCAATGCGCGGCCAGAGTTATGGTTGAACTGATATGGGTTTTGGACAGGCAATATTGATTTTTATGGACTGACAATATTTTATGACATATACTTAAATGGGATCATTTTCTTACCATAAAATTACAAAAACTCACTTTCGCCCCAGAAATATATTCTTCGCAGAGCCTCTGAAACAGCAATAAATCATGTAATATTAAAACACAATGACTGTAACGCCATGCTAACCAAACCCTCAGCTTGGTTGGCAGCTGCTTCAGACAGGGTGAGGCAGGTTTCTTTGCAGATTTTATGGACTTCCCCACCAAAAGCCTCACCTCTGTCCTACTGACACTGAGCAACAGTGACTGGCTAAATTCTCATTTTTAGTTGAAGGTCAGGATCAGCCGTATTGTAAATATCAGTCTAACATCTGCATGACCTCTTCCTCGTGCAGGGTCATGCAGATGTCAACTGTGTCTTTGCTTTCTCTGCGCATCGCGAATTGAGCCAGACATCTGCTTTGATTCTAGTCCAAAACAGATGCGATATTTCTACTCTGGCAACTACATGGCACTCAGTTTGAAGGAGAGCCATGTTTTTTGCTCCCCTACAAGAGTCACTGCAATAAATCTGGCAGTGGAGGGGTTTCAGAGTTAATTGGTTGCGAACTCTTCGTAGCAGATTGATGCTCGAACAATCAAGACAGGTTTGAATTTATTATGTTGGCATTTTTCTGGTCTAATAGTTACCACAAGCTGTCAAGACTTTCCATAAAAATCTTGCAAAATTGCAGCTTTAAAAACAATGCATCTCCTCTCCCTCCTTTATCCATTTTGTCCTGACGCAGCAAAGAGTCACCAGGTCAGATAGATTAAAGCCAGAGTTATGCGACATGCTGCAACCCTTCCCCCTTGTAAGGCAGAAAACCTTGCACTGTATGTTGTGGGTTGTCATCTGCGCCAGATGTCATATCACTATGGGTCATTTCCTTCCTGCTTGCAAAGCTGTACTTTTCTGTGTGTGTGTGTGTGTGTGTGTGTGTGTGAGTGCTCTGTTGCACCACGACCTGTGCAAACAAACACTATTAAATGATTAAACATCTGCCACAACAACAGGGAAAAAAGCAGCAGACACACAAATTATGTCAGTCCTGGCAGCAGCCAAATGGACAGCGTCGACATTCACAGAGGGGAAAAAAAAAAAAGCGCACATCCTTCCTTACTGACCATTATCTGTCCCAGTGTTTACTCCGACTTTGTGACTATGGAGACTTTCATGCCTGCATCATCCTATTTACAATACACTCTGCCAGGCAATGACTTTAAAACATTTTCTGCAGAAAACAACAACAACACAAAAGCATCGCTGATCTTCTTATGCATTTGTACTCGACTGTTGCCATATGCAGGCAAATATAATCAGGCATTAAATGTTTCATTCTAGTTACCTTGATCCTTTCCAGGAAACTGAGGACGGGATTTGGAAACCCTAAAGCCTACGAATGAAGCTTGTCCCTACAGCCAATAAACTGTTGTCCTATTGCGGCCTACTGTGTCTCCATACTGATTTATCTGGGCTTTTTAATGCTCCTCTGTTAGAGGGAATTTGGAGAGATGTTTCTTTGAAATGTGGAAGTGACGGGCAACAGTTTGTACGGTGTAACATACAGTATGTGCCAGGAATCAGGACTATTACGTGATAAAGTGTGAGCTGCCCCAAAAAACCACAGTTTATGGCGATTTTTACGATAGAATGACACAGATAATAAACAGTCTGCCAGAAGTTTAATATCATCAAATGTTTGGATAAAGTGGCCATGATGTAACACTGATTACCAATTCAAACTGTTGACATCATTCACAGTCTTACTCTCTATCCATTAAGTGGCACTTATTTTCATTCCTAAATATCCTTTTTTCCCCCTGAAAAGCACAGACGAATGTGCACAGGAGGTCTTAATGAGACAAAGCCATCTGTCTAAACGCTGGTTTAATTGCTTTGTGGTGTCTGCGTTTCATCTTGTTACCACAGCTTACACGACAGTGAGCAATTCATTAGTCAAACAGCCACTGTGTTGCTTCGCCTCCTTTCACAGCAGTGTAGGCAGGATGCCAGCATGTGCACTCACACACACACACACACACACGCACACATGCACACACTCATGCACACACACGTGCGCGCAGAGGGAAAAATGGTATTTAGTGAGGCAAGCTACTTAACAGTCCCTTGTGCAGCATTTTTAAACGTCAATATATCATTGTCAGATTAACTGTGATACTTTGGTTAAATTATTACTTGGAAAAAAAACCTCTATGCCATGCTCACAGCACTGTTCATTAATATCATTTGAATTATATTGCTCATAAACATTGTTACTTCCTGTCACAAATATGATTGCTGCTTTCAGCTTTCCCAGTTGCTCACCTGTTAGAGCATCCTTCACTTAACAAGCCTGAGTCCTTACTGCAGCAGCCTGGGTTCAAATCCAGCTCAGGCCCTTTGCTCATCCCCTCTCTCTCCCCTGCCTTTGCTCTTCCAGTAAGAAAAGGCTTTTTGCAAAATCTCTAAAAGCTTTGCAAAAAAAGATTTGCCCTGGAAGACCAGCTTCCTCTATCTGTTTTGTGCTGTAAAGCAATACAGCAGTTTTGAAGGCAAACTGAAAAGCATCCAGCAGCAGACTGCAGACTTGAAAAACCTTCAGTAACAAAAACTGCCACCGCTGATTTACACCTACATGTCCATGTCTAATCCAATGTTGAAAAATTGTAACTGCATGCTTAACCTTGCTTATGCTGAACAGCAAGAACTATGAACTAGCACTAGAACTTGCAGAGCCACATGGGTGTAATAGTGGCACAACTGGTCACTGCACAGTATTTACAAGCCAGTCAACAGCAGAGCAACACTGAGGTTGTGAGTTCGAGCCTCACCTGGAGAGCTTTAAAGGTCAGGTTTCAGTCATTCTCCTTGTGGGTTTTCATTTGCCTTTCATACTAATGCACCATGATCGAATGCACACACAGTCACTGGATAAAGGGTACAACAGGCCAGCTATACTGTACAGCTGCAACAATTAACTGAATGATTGACTTGCTAAGTGTTAAATTAATCGCCAAGTGTTTTCATAAATAATTCAGCATCTTGAGCCATTTTTAAGGAGAAAAATTCTAAAATGGGAATATTTTCTGGTTTATTTATTCCTCTGTGATAGTAAACTTTGGGTTGTGGACTGCTGGGTGGGACAAAACAAGATATCTGAAGACATCACCATGGGCTGTGGAAAACTGTGATCAACATTTTTCACCATTTCCAGACATTTCATGGACCAAACAGCTGATTGATTAATGGAGACCAATACATCAGATCAACACATTAATCAGTAATGAAAATAATTGTTAGTTGCAGCTCTACCATACTTCCTGTACACTAGGAAATACCTGACATTCCTCTAGAGAGCCCAAGTCGTTCCGCCCCATTTCATCTTACTCAGTTCTGCCTGCCATGGCATGATAGAGGTGGGAGCCGTGACTGATCGAGGTCAGGCTGCTTGTAACATATCCTCATCCGCTCTCCAGTGCACACACCTGTCCCAAACCTGCTCCGGCCCCAACGAAAATCCCATTTCCCTTTTACCTTTTCTGCACAGTGCCAGCAGTTCCAGGGAATTTGTCGCTGAACTAGCACCTTCATTTGAATGGCTCATTCATTGAGCTGCTCTTTCCATATCAGTGAACGCAGCCTGGTCTGGCTCATGGATGTGAGATGCCTGACTTTTCATTGCTTCCTCTCTGGTCCAACGTGTGTTATTAAAGTTGAAAATTGGTCTTGATTATGAAGCTACACTAGTGTTACACATGGGGCCCCAGTGTGCCATTTGCCAGGGGAAATGAATGATGAAAATTATATGGAAAAAGCCACTACATGATGTCCAAATCAAACAGCATGTACACATAAACATTTGTGAATGTAAAATAACAGCTGTCAAACTCATGCCAGAGCATAATTCAGTGGGCTAATCTGGTTCAAAACACAAGCAGCTCCAGCACAAAGGACAGGGCAGCAGTAGCCTAATGGTTAGTGAAGTGTGCTTGAGACTGGAGGATTGCCAGTTTGCATCCGAGGTTTACTTTCCCCTCTCTAAGCAGTGTCAGCAAGGTGCTGGATCTCAGAAGACTGGGCAGCCACCAGGTGAAAAAAAAAGTGTTTGATTGTGTTCCTGGACTTGTTCTGGCTGAACAAAAGCAAAAAAAACACTCTTTAAAAACAGGCAAGGTCTGCAGAAATAAAGCTTTATTTTAACTCTTCTGGTACTATGAACTTCGGTCTTTAATAAAAGCCACTTTGCTATTCAAAGATAAAGATAATGGTCAGACATGTTTTATCTGCTTCATAGTGCAGCTCTCTCTCTCTCTCTCTACTACCCAGGTACTACCCAAAGCAAGACAATTTAATTGGTAACTTGAAACCAGGGCAAAACACGGGGAAAGTTGAAAATCCACAGCCAAACTTCCCGCAACCCCGGCTTTGCATAATCAAAAAGGTTCTGTTCTTTCCCACAATGAGAAGTATCCCCTGTGAAAGTCATTAAGAGATGATTAAAGGATTGGCGTGGGCAGCAGCTAAAAAGCTTTCGCCTCTCTAGATTGATGTGTCGCCCGTGGGGGAAGCAGCTTCCAATCCCACAACCACAACCACCACCCAGATTGGAAATCCCAAGTAAATCCACTTCTCACCCGTACATTTCTGATTAAACAAACAACTAAAGAGTGGATTAAAGAAAAGAAAGTAAGACATATGATCGGATATTTGCAGGGCTTGTATCAAAATCTTAGTTACTGCAGTTACTGTATTCAATTTTGTCATCTGTATTGGTTTTGCAGGGAAACTGATAGTCAACCACAAAAAAAATCTTCAAAAGATAAAGGAAAGTGACCAGTCGCATTACATTATCATAAACTGAAGCTGTTCACAGAAGCAGGGAATGGAGAAAAAATGCTATGTATATCCATTTTTGGGGAAAATATTATTACCCGTTTGTACTGTGATTCATTTTGTTCAGTGCAGCCCTTCTTCTAGCTGGTGGATAAGGACAACCTTTAAATGTTGCCTTTGCATCCGGGATGGCAGTATAACTTCCACCTCATCGCAAATGTGACAACAAATCTGTGTCCATACACAGCCTCACGCCGCCTGTGTGTGGAGATTACCGTGCACTGAGACAGGAAGGAAAGGAAATACTGAGACAGTGATACGTGAAAAGAGGGGCAGAAAAGAAAGTAACCTGCATTTTGTGAGAGAGAAGACAAAAGGAGGAAGGGACTGGAGAGTGGGGAGGGGTTGAGGAGGCCTTGCGTACAGTGAGAGGGCAACCCAGAGGGAAAACCGTGAGAAAAGACAGCATGACATTGTGTGAAGGGAAGAGAGAGATGGAGATGGAAGAGACGTGCGATTCTTCTAGGACTGTCCCTCCTTCACTGCTCTGTGACCCTGCAGGACAGGCCAACAACTGTCCCATTGTGCCCCCTTACGCCCCAAGCCCGACCCAGAGAGCCGCATCGCCATGCCAACCTTCTCACCGATTCATGCATTTCCGCACGAGATCCGAAATTTGATAATCTGAACTTGCATCAGCAAAAATGAATGTAGTTCATACCCTTTTTCATCTCCTTTAATGGAAGCATCTACTTGGGTTAGCTGGATCAGTTTACCAGTGTATTGTGCTGATTTTATTACATCTGCACGTCACATCGTCCACCTCTGATATGATGGCAAACCCTTAAAGATGCAGAGATAAGTAATTTAGTCACATATTCAGTGTTAAAATCTTGTTTTTCTTCAGACAAGTGAAAAAAATCTGCCAGTGGGATGGACTAATCTCTTTTGTTTCCAATGCTAATCAATTCATTTCCCTTAACTGTCTTGGATTCCCAGAATTTTCTTCAATCTAGTGTCACTTCCTTGATCCTAGTGGGCTGATCTGCCTTATTCTGCCTTGTTTCAACGGATTTATACTTGTTCCCAGAAAGATTACCTAAACAAGTCAACTGCTAATGAGAGAGAGGTAGTAATATCTCGTCCCAATGCGGAAAAAACAAAATTTTACTTGCTGAGATGGAGAGTTTTTGCAGTGCATCTGTTGTAAACCCAAATAAACGATGAATAAAATCAGCAGCTCCAGGGACTGATAATGTCACATCGATCAAATGTGTATGTCAAGGTAAGAGTGCATGTTTGTTGAACACCGCCCTACAAATTTGCATGTATAAGCAAAAGAAACCATGTAGGAGTATAGCTTCTGTTAAACACTGAGAGTGCTATTTTTAGGTCACAGCATGCTCATAATGTCAGCTTGTGCCACAACTGCTACCACAACTGCTGTTGTTGTTTCTACTCGTGCTAGTAGTGCTAAGAGTGTGAGCGAATGAGGAAATATAGTGTTACTGCTTACTCTGCTGACAAGCGCTGTCACATGCTGATTTGGTGTGATGTTACTATCTGGGTTTTAATGTCAAATGTTCAGTGGATTTTCAAGCCTCGCCATATTTAAAATTCTGGAGGAAAATGCTGAATCCATATAGATACAAGATATAAGATGTTGAGTATCAGCACAAAATACCAGCTACTGGCAGCTTCGATACAAAAATATCAGTGTCAAAACTCCAAAACACATATGAGTCAAACAGCATCGACCTCACATCTGCATGTCTAAACAACATGTGACACCCATTTACATAGTTTCAGTGTGTGGGCTTGCTGCACGGAGAGTATCGCCTGAAGTAGGGCTAAAGAAATGCAGCACTTTTTGTGTGTACGTGTATATGTGCGTGCCTGCTTGTGCATCTGCGTGTGTGTGTGTGTGTGTGTGTGTGTGTGTGTGTGTGCTTAACATCTGCATCTGTTTACCTGAGCCGTGCAGTAGATTACATTCTGGTGAAACCACACGATGCTTGTAAGAAGCTAATCTGTGCATCATAACCCTAATGAGTGATGTCAATCTCTATATTGATGAGGTCAGAGCTATTGCTGTAAGCCGAGCTGCTGCAAAAGCTTTAATAATTCCCTTGCAGAGCAGGGACCTTACCCTCAATTCTCCAGTCCGCCTTAAAAATATGTCTTAGGTCATTCCAGGTACATACTGAAATGCGGTATTGTTATAATGTCTTATTCCAAATGACGTTTCAAGAAAAATGTCAGTTAACTTTGAGCTGTCCAGCTGCAAAAGTTTTTCTAAGACTGATAGATTCATTGATTTAAAAGTGACATATTAATCAGTAACAAAATGACTAGCGGCCGGGAGAAACTTCTCCTTATGACGGAAAGGTGCTGTACAGTATATAGGAGAAATGACTGAATGGAAAAACTCTCTACAGAAAAGGCACTGCCATTCGTCACCACAATTGTTCTGACACCTCATGGCACATTCGGCTGCCAAAAGTCCCACTGGGGAGGGTATAATGATTCCACGGCCCCGGTGCCAGGTAGGACTTGAGAGGACTGGGCAGAGTTTTCTCAGCACAGAGGCCGTCTGGAGCCCGTCTGCCAGCCTGACGGTTATAAAGCACGAGTCGGTGTCAGAAGCCCTTAGGGACGGCGAGGAGATGAGAGGGAAGGACGAGAGAGAGGGAAAGAGAGATCAGAAAAGTAAGAGACAGAGACACAAAGGATGAGAAGAAAGGGGAGGTGGGGGTAAAAGCAGAGAGGAGTACTACTAAGAAGGGGTCTCAGGAGAAAAAGCTGAAACTCAGCTGGAGACCGAGGCTTGGCTACCTCTCTGACACTGGCCCTGCTTTACTGCCTGTGATCAACAGACGCCCAACAGCAGGCACAAGGCACAAAACACCTGGTTAATGGCTGCTGTGTTTTTTTCTCTCTGAACTTTTATACATGGCCAGCACAGATGCTTCGATAAGAGCCTTGCAGTTGGGCTGCAAACATCATGCAACCACATCTTGAACCAACATGGAGGTCCAGCGGAAAACTGGCATGATACAAATATTTTAAGTATATTTAAGTATATGATAAGCAGGTCAGAAAAACAAAGACACCTGAATAAGTTTGTGGTGTGGGTGTACTGTAGATCAGTCCAGGCTTCCAGACTGAAGTCGCTGTGGTATCACACAGGCATCTTGTCTTTAGCCCAGAGCACTTCAGTCCTAGTTTCTACTCCCAAAACACGAACTGTTGTTTGAGTTTCAGCTTACTTAACCAGAGTAAACAGTGTTTTTTTTTCTTTCTTTTTTGGCTTTGTTAGCTCGCTAAATAGCCAGGAGACTAATGTAGCAAAATAAGTTCTGTTAAAGAAAAGGTTCGACATTTTTCAGCCCAGGCAATAATAAATAAAGAACAACAAGAAACTCACCATTCTGCTGCAGCTTCTTGCTAACCTTCATCCCAAGAGGGCAAAAATATTACAAATGTCCTCTTTGAAAACTGGAAACTCACAGCACAGTCATACACATCCTGCACATCCCATTTTTCCTGTGTTGCCACCATTAACACCATGAAATTTATGAGACGGACATTTCGAGGATCAAGTTGAAGCTGAAACAGATAACAAGCATCCTGTTGTGCTGAGGACGAGCAAGAAGATACAGAAGAGTCGTGCTGTATATGGTTAGAATGGGTGTTAACATTTTATTACAGCCTAGTTTGAAACATATCAAACCTATCCCTTATCTTGCTTTTTTGTCGTCTAGCCTGTAGTGGAGGGAGGTGGCATTTCCAAGGCTGTTCCATTTGGAAGGATCCTTCAAATGCATCCGAGGAATGCATCTTCATGTGGCGGTTTTCCAAGGACGGATAAGATGTATCCCTCCCAGCTGTATATATCCTACAATCCTGTGTGTACACAGGCAGTGGAGGTCAGTTTGAAAGAAAATACTGCTGCTTCAGTGGAAATGCATGCTTGTATGTAAGGTTAGTCTATCCTTCAACAATGACATTTCCGGCAGCGTACATGACGCACATGTTTGGTCGAACATTTCAAAGGAGAACCCTTCGTATTGCAAGGCTGATGAGGGCCCAGCGTTATTCGGCTGCAGCCTAGCCTTTGAGAAGCAGCTGGCCAAAAGAAGTTACGTCCTTCTTTCTCACAGCCCTTTTTGCCCAGGTACTGAGTGGCTTTTTGCTCTTTGTCAAGCCAAGCCATCCAACACAAAGCCTTTGCTATTACTTGCTCTTCTTTTGCATCTCTCTGCCTCTCCTCTTTTATCCCTCTTAAGATGGATGTAGGGTATTGGGTGCACTGCAGGGTGCTGAGTCGGTTCCCGCGTGGTTCAGGTTTGGAAATGGTATAAAGTGGTGATGATTTTAAAGCTGTTATTTGACTTGGCACTTTTGAGGCTATTATTTTTGCATTATACACACTGTGTCTTGCTTGAGTCTAATGTTGTCTTTTCTCTTTTTTCCCACTGTGTATTTCATGACGCATTTGAATAAATGACAGTAAGTGATTTTTTTTAAGTGAGTAAACAAGATTTCTTCAGTATTTATCTATCACTGGTAGTCTTTTTGCGGCCATAATGCATTTTGTCAATCCTCTGTTGGTTTAACTAAGTTACTCCCTCTCTCTCTCTCTCCTCTCTTTCTCACTCTCTATCTCTCTCTACCTTCCTTAGATTTAAATAAGGTCGCTCAGCTCATAGTGCCCATTAGAGTCCAATGTCCTGAGAGGGGATTTACCAGGCATTATAGTTCTGAGCGATGAGAAGTGGGAATAGACGGACACTAAGAGCTCTGTATGTATAAGCTCTGTATGTTTAAGCTGGTAAGCTTCATGGACCCCAGTGATGAATAGCTGAGTAAACATGAGTTAATCTGTATCTGAAGTTATTTCTGGGATGTAGCAGTGCCCACCCATCAATCATGACAAAAGCTTCAAGAGACAGATCAGTGTCCTAAATGAAGAGGGCATCACTGGTGCGGCTCTCTGTTCGACCTTCTGGCCGGCGTCTCCGCCAAGAGCTATAAACTGACTTCCAAAACATCCATGAAGAACACTGAAATGGAAGCACTCCAAAACACTTTTGTAACAAAATACAGCAAACAAGACATAATTACGGGGCTTACAATTGAGGTCAAGTCTTGCCTTCTTTTTTTTTTTTTTTAGGCTTTACAAGAACTGCCATACCCATGTTTTTGGAAGTACCTTATATGACTTTCAAATCCAAAGTGAACTCTGTAAAAAAGTTATGTCCGCTACAGCCAAGGCTTCATCACCACAGGTCCAAAGGTGGCAGAAACAGCTCTGCTTCACACCATGGAGCTCCAAAGCCAAAATGAATTCAGTGACCTTTAAGTGTGTCCATGCCAAAGCAAATGAAAGAATGCAGAGAAGATAACAGTAGAGGACCTGACAGACCAGAAGTGCCTCTGCATTAAGATAATTTTCATTTCCAAGAGGAGATATAAGATGACACTCGAGTCAGTGCTGAAATGCTTTGGGAAAAACCCTGCTTTCAAAACCAAGCAGAATAAAGTCATCCTCATTAAACCTTTGTTTACCCAAGGATATCTGATCGAGCATTTCACCAATGCTCTGTTTCACACAAACACTAACCACACACACACACACACACACACACACACACACACACACATACCTGGAAGTTGCACTGTACAACCACTGGCTCCCGAGCAGTTCCTCAGGAGCAAATGAGGTTAGAAACTTGTTCAAGGTAATTTCAGCAGAAGCCAAGACAGCATTACTCATTCACTTTCCCCAGAGAGGTTTTCTTGTACACAGGAATGGGCAAAATATTGGTCATGGGGTACAAGATGATACAAGACCTGAGAGGCCTGGGAGGCCTGCACGGGGCAAGTCAACCCACCAAACCTGTGAAACCCGCAAGAGACATCAGAGGCGTGGACATGCATGCGTTATTTTTGCAGGTTGGAAATTGTTTAGTGGTGGGCAGAGTGCAGGCTGATGGCAGGCCTGTTGCACTGGTGTTGTGAGCTAGAGTGGGTGCTGCAGTTAATCATGTGAGTTGTTAGCAGGTCTAGGAGGGAAATTGCGCGGGAGCAGAGTGGGCATGGGCGTGAATTCCTATGAGGGTGGATGGGAGCAGTCTTCAGACCTCTGCCCTGGGAAAAGATTTGCCAGAAGGCATCATACCTAAAAGATATGGGATGAGGAAAAAATATTGTCTTGATATTTCAATATTTCATCTGTACCTGAGGTCCATTTTTATTTTGCTCGAGGCAGAGAAAATACTGCCTTGAGAATTGCCAGAATACTACAGATGGCATTATAACCTGTTCAAACAAAGTATGATTCAGCTGTTTTCCATCACACAAACTCATAATATCTTACAGAATCTCAATACCAATCAAACTGGCGCCCTAGTATCATGATTTATATCATACCAGAAGGATTGCTGCGGATTCTCATACCCGATATTAGCTATAGAACATGTTTTAATTTCCTGGGATACCCAAAAGCCTCAAACGATCATAACAATTGTTGTTTGACACAAATTTACATCACCTAATGCTCCTGTGCTGGATAACAAGCCAAAGAGGTTTGACAGCTCAGAGTTAAACACTGAATTTTCACACCTGTCTTCTTAACCAACCTCGTCACCGTCAACCTTCCACCTCCTCTTCACAGTGCGTATCGCAAACAGGACGTGGTTTAACTGCACAGTGAGGCTCATTGACTGAGATGCTTTTGCTGGGGGATTTGATCATACAGCCTTGACCTTTAATCTGACACAGATTAAAAGTCATTCCACTTCTCCTATCACATCCCAATATAAACATAAATATACACCCTACAATTAATGGTATACTTGGATAATCACTTGAGCATTTGATATACTGTGTATTTTACTTATAATCTGCATTATCTATGGGTTTTCCTCACAGTCAGTAATCTTTGTTATGGTAAATTGTTAAAAGCCTATTTCTGTCTCTATGGGAAGTATGACAAATTTATAATTACAGTTCTAAACTATTTAACAAATTCAAACTAATACATGCCATATAAATAAAAGTTTGATAGAAAAGTGTATACAGAGAGAAAGATAAAGAGTGAAGTACAGACAGAGACGGGGACAAAGACGGAGAGCGAGTCAGCTGACCTTCACATGAAGCTGCTTTATGTCAGCTGCGTGGTGACAGGAAGGTCACCATCACAATAAATGTCTAGTCGAGTATGGCCTCGCCCTGAAGACATGAATAGACCTCCTCAGCAGCCATCCTTCCCTGCTTCCTGCTGTCCCTCTATCCAGCCAGCAGCCTCATGCTGGGAGCTCCAGCACAACAGCTTCCTCTGTTGGCTGGCCTTGTATGAGACGCTAATGGTAATTGCCCACAGATGCCGCTTTGGGCAGGATAGCAAGGGAGAGAGAAGTGACTGTGAAAAGAATATTTAGAGAGAAAAATGGAGGTCATAATTGTGGTCTCTTTGAAATAGAGAGGAGGTATTCAGTATCTCCATAGAAAAGCCTGGAGTCCCTCAGGAGAACTTTGGCCGGGGGACAGCATTGTCATCAATGGGACATTGAAGAAGAGTTTGGAGAATACTTTGCACCACATAATGGGCAGATTAAAATTCCTTCTGGATCTTTTTGACAGGCAGTTTGCCATTGATTCAACTTTTGTCACTGGAAATTCAAACAAAAGTAGCTGGGTTCCAATCCAAGTTTTTTTCTTTCTTTTTTTTTTTTTTAATTATGACATGTCAAATAACAGCAAAATTCAAAACATCTTTAATAATGCAAAGCTAAAGGTTACGCACTTGCTTGAGGTAAAGTACTCTTTTGTCGAAAGCAAAAGCACGCCAAAAAGGAGGATTAGAAATACATTTGTCTAATGAATAATGATTAATGTTTGGCATAATGGATGGTTAAATTTCATTGCAATGGTTCAAAAGTGGCTTTGGGCATTCCTAAATGCTACCTGTAAAATTGCAACCTCCAGAAATGACAAGCCCACTGCCATTCAAATGTGCAAGGTGACGCTCGTGGAAGTATGGGCATTAGTTGCTGCATATATAACCAAATTCTGTAATAATAACTTGCCTATCAGTAAACAGTTCTTGAAAGACTCTTTCCATGTGTTTTACTTACATTCAGGGAGCCTCTTTATTTGCTTCGACAGAGCGGATGGAAATTATCCTAATTTGCATTTTATTTTTGGCAATATGTCAAAAGTTTGTGTAAAATTCACTGGACAGTTGGATGGAGGCCTAGCTGGTGATTTCTGCTGGCTTACTATGCTCATACAAGCCAGACAGGCTATCCCTCACATTTATAAAAACAGGGTTAACTGTTCATCTACCCAACTATTATCCAAGAGTAACAAAAGTGACTATTGATTAAAGAGGATACAGAAAAAATGCCTCCTCTAATCTCTGAAAGACATATTACTTTTTAATGAATTTTGATTATGTTGAATTTTGTATGTAAGTATGTCTATAATTATACAAACATGTATGAACCTGTTGTTACTTGAGTGTATTATGTTGCTTGTTATTAATATCTATGAGTGCCTTGAGAGATGTCGGGTGGGAAAGTGAGATGGCAAGAGGGATGGAGACAAAGAGAAAGAATTGAAAGAGAGGATTATAGAAATCCCTTCCCAGATCACAGAGGATCAGCTTGAATCTTGATCATTTCATCTTTCAGGGAGGGAAAAAAGCAAAACAAACTGCACAATGGCCTCACTCACTTTAAATGTCACTCCTGCCATCACCTGTTACCAGGCAGGGCCAGAAAACAGCACAGTCCTCCGACCCAGGCTGCCCACAGAAATGGCTGGAACCCTGAAAAGGTCCAATGACTGGGCTTTTGCCAAATCTACTTTACTCATATCAACGCCTGGAGGTCAAGGTGTTGGCTGGCTGGCTGGCAGGTTGGTGGCCATCGGGGGGTGAGATTTTGGGTCAGGGCTAGGTGTCTGCCCTGGAGGTCAAGGACAACTGGAGGCTAGAGGGTGGGTGGCTGGCTGGTGGACAGTGGGGCATCAGGTGCCAAGCCTGGAGGTCATGGAGAATTAATACTATGGTCCTGGATGTGCCAGGGCCACGACACCCAGCCGGAGAACCATGTGAATGTGGTTTTTCATGTGATTTCTGCCCAATGCTCTGAATGCCACAGTGACAGGAGTACCTATGACTCCCTTATGCCTTAAGTTTCTCAAATCCAAGCACAGCAGAAGGGGAGATATACAGGCAGTACATCTGTATTTTCCCTTCTCCCAGTAGCTGGAGAAAAGGGTTGCCCTCCAGGGCTCCCCCTTGCAGCAGGCCTCCAGAAAGCGGGACTGACACTCAATATATTAATGTGCAAACATGTTGTTACCGTATGTGAATGTTGCTGTTAACAGCAAGCATCTTATCACAACTGAGTCAAATATTCAAGAAAATATTTACCAAAGATACCATTAACTGTATTGCTGTGTGCTAAACAGTCTTAATACAACTTGTGATGTAATGTAGATGAATCTATATTCGCAAGTTAGCTTGCTTACACATTGCCTGACTTTAGCTTGTAATACCTAGTTAACGCTCCTCAAGTCATTAATTCATGAACATTATCAACAGCACACAGACTGTATGTGGCTCTAATGAGGACAGAAAAATAGGTTTGTCTCCCTGTTGTAATATGTCAACAGTAACCCTAGAGATTATTTTAAAAAAAACAAACAGTGGAATTTAAACTTAATTTCAGTTAAGGTTTCTTTCACTCAGTGTGAGACCAACAATATTGAGCTTTTCTAAATCCCTCTTCCACTCTAGTGGACCCAAGGTGCCAAAAGAGTCCTTAGACATGCTGAAACTAGCCAGCTCCAGGTATTTTGAGAGCTGTTTCACATTTGATTGCATTGATTGGCACAGACTGCTTTCCCCTCTTATTACCTTTTTTTTTTGAGGAATCATGAATGATTCAATACAAAAGATTTCATATCAATTCAGGCCAAGTGAGAAGGATTCGCTCCATCTATCTCTTTTAGCAGACTGATGCTAAAACTGGCAGAAACTGATTCATCAATGCATCAAATCAGTTGTTACACTTTAGCGCACAAATTCAGCTCCAGAGGTGTACAACCTGCATGCAAATTGTATCTGACTGCTCAAATCAGACCCAGTTTGTCAGTGCTGCCATAATTATGAGCAAAACCTTTCATTCAGTGGAGACAGCTGTCGTAGTTTTCGTGCCACAGAGGCTTGTGTGATCCAGTGTTGGCATGCGGAACAATGACACAGCAGTGGAAAGGAAATAAAATATGACTTATTGGTGTTTGGGGAGACGCCTCAATTCATTCAAAACTGAGAGGCACAAGTGAAACGTGTTGAAGTGGGAGAAGCACTGGTACACAAACAGACGTGATGTCTTTTGTTGTTGTTGCTCAGTGTACATGTGTCATTTTGACATCGCTGTCAGTTTAAATTGGTATCAAATATGGGTCAGATGCTAGAATAGAAACAATAGAAAAAGTCATCTAAAAAAAATCAGGCAAGAGCTGCAACTCAGAACTGAGCATAAAAGCCTGTGGAAGAGAATCACGCATAATTTAGCAGCTCAAATCACAAGAGTTAATGTTGTAAACTTCTGCATTAGTTCAAATTATTTTAGTCAAAAGCACCTGTCAAAATGGCCATGCATAATTCATCACTGCAGTATCCCAAATGGAAAAAGGACAGCGGCTAAAACACAAGAAAAGATAAACAGTGCAGCTTGTAAATGCTGGAGAAGATGCACTCATGGGTAGACTGCCATGAAAAATGCATAGTGAAAACACTCCAGGGCCCTTGTAAAACAAAACCAGCTTTACAATGTGCCCTGCAGAAGTATCAGTATAAACATGGCGGTGTGTTTCACTTCTGAGAGCATCAGCCCAGAAATAACTCTGCCACTGTCACTGCTGGTTTTCTGTCCGACATGTTCGAACATGTTCGGCACAGCAGGCTCAGGCTGCCAGGGCGAGAGAGAAAGAGAGGGAGAGGGAGAGAGAGGGAGAGAGAACACACCTACATAATGCCACCCCCCTTCCAACACACACACACACACACACACATAACCCCACACACAAAGCGACTATTCGCACAAGATGAAACATCTTCCTAGGGTGCTGTCAGCGTCCTGTTTATAACTGGCAACACACTTTCCTGTGTGTGTGTGTGTGTGTGTGTGTGTGTGTGTGTGTGTGTGTGTGTGTGTGTGCTCGCATATCTCTAGTTTGAGTTTTGAACCTCCAGATTGAGGACATTTTCTTGCTGAGACATTGTCATTTTGCTGATCCTTTCCTCTGTAATGGGTTAGTTTAGGATTAGGATTTGAGGGCAAGTTTAAGACCGGAATTAGGATTAAATTCAGGTTAGAATAAGGATTAGCATTAACCCTTTGCACCTTGTTTCCTTTAAAAATTTCTCCTTACATAGCTTCAAACGAAACACAATGGGCCACACTATGTTAGGGCTGGGTTCAATTAATCGATTTTCCAATTTGAATCCATCATCATAACAATCCCATATTGGCTCATTTAATCCCTGAATCAGTCTTTAAATATGTTTTTTCCCCCTGTGGGCATGTGAAGCAGAGATTACAGACATTTATGGCAAACTGTGTAAGTCTAACATGACCACTGTCCAGTGAACACCAACACACAGAACCTTTTTGCCTCAAGTTTGAACTAACTGGGGGTGGAGGGATGTGGTTTGCCAGTGTTCTTTGGCAGGAAATAGTTCCCAACCAAACTCTTCGCCCTTGAAGGCTGTGGATTATGTCAGGTATCTGGGATTATTGATTAAGACAGGAAGAACTGGAAAATATTTTTTATATGTATGTTTTGAGTGAAAGGTTCCTTTAAAATAAAGTTAGTCATTTTCCTATTTATTCCTTACATGTTTACATCTTGCATCTTGTTTTTTTGCTGCTTCTAAACAAAATGTGCTTTTACTGTGCATGTAAGGACAAAAAAGATCATGTAAATCTAACACAAGGGTCCTTATACGTATTGTGGGATGAAGGTGTGTGTTTTGCAAGAAGAAGCTTTGCTGAAAATTAAGCATATTTCCATCATGTTGTTGTGGTTCAATATTTCACATAAATCCAAGCACTGCAGGTCACAGGTTCAAACTGCGGCCACTGATCCGGTGTGCTTCAATAGGAATCTGACCAGCTGTTTCAGGTGTGTGTGTGTGTGTGTGTGTGTGTGTGTGTCTACTTCCTACCATCTTGCCAAACAGGAAGCCAGAACAAATCCTTGATGTCATGGGTTTGCAGCTTAACTGTCGCACTGGGATTTCAGTGTGGCCACAGACAGAAACTGGGACCATCGTCTGAACAGCAGGGCTACTCTGAAACTTTTTGTCATTTTTTCTTTTTTTTTTTTAACACGCCAGTCAGTGTGTGTGAGTGTGTGTTCACCTGCGTGTGTGTCCATGCTACTTTTTCTTGGGTTATTTTAAACATTTCAGAAAGTACAAAGAAGCCCACAGGTTTCGGGTTTGAATTGGATGAAACGAAATTCTCTCTCTCCCAATTCAATTTAGTTTTCAATTCACTGTGCTGTATTGGCATGGCATTTGACATTTGGGAGGGAAAAAAGCAAATAACTCTGATGAGTCTAGGCCTTTAGGAATGACAGCAAGGAAATTGATATTTCTCTCGCTCTCACGCATGCACATGCACATGCACACACACACTCACTCACACAAACACACACATTCACTCCCCATTAGACCCTTATTGATGAGGCCCCTCATGTCTCAGCCTCCCAGCTATGGTGCAGAGAAGCATCAATAAAGCAAGAGGAGGAGAAAAACTAAGATTTCATCTGGTCCGCCTCCGGCAACAAGGCAATGTAACTGTGTGTGTGGGTGTGGGTGTGTGTGTGTGTGTGTGTGTGTGTGAGAGAGAGAGAGAGAGAGAGAGAGAGAGGGGGAGAGGGAGAGGAGAGAGCAATGGGAAAACAGGGTAGTTAGTCAGGCAATAGGTTTTAAATAATGTTAAGACTCCGG
>OMLB01062919.1:68325-78611 GCA_900302555.1 Myripristis jacobus | reverse complement strand
TTTTAAAAAGCCTTGAAGCAGTAGGCAAGTGCTTGATGGCCACGTGTGTGTGTGTGTGTGTGTGTGTGTGTGTGTGTGTGTGTGTGTGTGTGTGTGTGTGTGTGTGTGTGTGTGTGTGTGAGACTCATAGAGCGTTAGATGGGTTGATAACAGTGTGGTTGCCTTACAAGAAAAGGGGGTTGTCCTTGGTCTTCAGGTTGGTTTGATGACTGATGTGTGTGTGTATGTGTGTGTGTGTGTGTGTGTAAGTGACAGCGTTGCGTCATGCAGTCGCAGTATCAGTGAATGCTTGGCGGTATACAGTGGTGGAAAAAAAGTTTTTGGACACCCCATTAGTACAGTCACAGCCAAAATACTAAACAAATCCTAAAAAAAGCCATTAAAAACTTAAAATTGATTGGTTCCATAAAAATACATAAGAAATTTGGAGTATTGGGTCATTTTGGTACCAGTGATGAAGGCCGTTCTTTTTATTAAAAGACACAATTTTTGTTGCCAAGCTTGGTGTCTATATAAAGCCAGCACATTTGAAAGTTCTTCAGACACAAAAACGGCTAAAACAAGGAACCTTATTTCATGATAATATTTGAGATCGTGTAACATTTTAAGGGTGTCCGAAAACTTTTTTCCACCATTGTATTTTCATATGTCTGACAGCTTAGCAACAGAGATGCTGCCAACTAATGTGGCTAACTTTATTTAGTAGCCAGAGTGGTGAAAAGACAGCAAATATCTGCACAAAACTGGTTTGACTAGCTCAGTGATGGTGTTAATGTGGATTGCTGGAAAATACTTGCACTAGTATGAACTGAACCAGACTACGTGGTGGTTACTCAGTTTGGATGCACGCCCTTCAGCCAGTCAGAAACGAGCATTCACGCTGACCATGCTGTAATATAGCAATAAAGTGTGATCTCATTCATATTGGGTGTATCGGTGTGAGCACGCATAATTTCAGTGGCTATAATTGTGGAATATACAGCAATTTAATACAGGTATTGGAGTGCAAAACAGTTTCCACTCAATAGATCTTGGGAATGAGCGTTGGGTGGGAATGGAGGCAGACGTATCTTGAATGCATGGTGTGACAGCTTGGCTCCTGTTTTTGTCTCCACACTCCTTTGATCTCCCCGTTGCAGCGAGGGTAGCAGGTCCCTGCCAAGAGAGACATACTGTGTCCCCCAGATGCATTCGCACTGCATGCAGAGTGGCAATGAGTGGTCACGCATGACACCACAAAGCTAAGTATTCTCCTTCTGGCCAAAAAGGATATTAATTGGATTTTATGGTTGTGTTGGTTGAGCATCTAGCATCTGTATGTACCCTAGGGAGCCAGAGACAAGGCCTTAATAACTGTTAGAAGTTGGTTTCAGGCTGGAGGAGACCAGTTGCACCCAGCTGGTCAACTGGCAGGCACAGCCATCTGAGCAGGACGAGGCAGACAGAAATAGGGCAGTGCATTTTGGGGAAAATCCTAAAAAAAAAAAAAAAAGCCCTTAATGCTCAGTGCTCTCAAAGCCAAGATAGACTGTCTGTTTTTAGGATCTTCAACCTTTATAGCCCAATAACTTCCAAATGAAAAGCCTTGTGTTCTAAAATAACAGTTAGTGGAAAAAATGGATTGTGGACCTACTTCAAACAGGCTTTCACATGATAAAGTCAGCAGTGTGTTTTAATGAGCTAGATTACAGGAGGGGATGAATTCAACAAAACATTAAAGATCCCTGGGAATGAGGCTATCATAAGCCCACTGTAATATCTCTCTTAACCACTAAGAGGCCACACACCTCAGATTGCAGGCTCAGTCAAAAACTTATTTTAGGCCATATTCATTTGTATAAATATATCAAGATGGTCTTGTCTGCAACATCAGCACTGAAGTGCTAGAAATGCACAATATGAGGTGAACCGTTGCTTATAAGGCATTTTGAAGCTGTGTGTGTTCTCTATGCATGGCTTCCGAGGTCAGATGGCTAACTGGCAGTGTCAGAGCACAGAGCTTGTCCAGGTTCAATCCCAAAAGGAAAAGGAGTAAAAGCCAAGAGGCTGCAGGCAGAGCCCCAGGCTTAACTCTGGGGCTCCAGGCCCAGCTGGTCTGGGTTCGGAAACCCTCTGAGGTTAGAGAGAGGGGGTGGAGAGTGGAAACAAACGCTTTGAAACACATCAAGTCTGGAACAAACTTGCTGAATGAAGTAGGACAGCAGCGTGGCAGATACTTGTTGTCGCCTCTATGGCTTTGCCATCTCTTGTTTTGTTTGTTTGCTTGTGTTATTCTTTTACTTTTTGTCTTTGTTTCTTTCACTCCCGTCTTTGCATTCTTCCCTCCCCCTCTTGTTTTCTTCCCTTTTCCACCTCGCCTCTCTCATCTCAGTGTGTGTCATCTCGCACAAGTACAGACCGTTTCAAATTAAGATTAATGACAGGGTGTTATATACAAATGAATGTTGTACACATGGATAACAGATTACATGCGGTCCCAGTATAGTAAATAAATGCTATTGAGGAACACATGTGCAACATATGACGAGCTTTACTCTGAAGGTGCCTCTTTCTGTACTTCACTCTACAATAACAGGTGAATCGTTAACACTTGACATTTTATTTCCTTGAGTAAAGTTGCATTATATTGGCTGTGTTCTCCTGGGATAAATAGGAGCTGGGCTCTCTCTGGGTAAATGCAAATTGGTCAGAAAGTTTGAGTAACATGACAAGGCATCTGATTGCAGTGAAATCTCTTGAGGCCAAATCTAATTGTGCTGGATTGTTCCTGCAGTGGAGGTCTGTTTGCTAGAAAGCCGTGCTGTTTGAAACTTAATTAGCCAGGGGACTTTGCAGATTGAAGCTGATTGGACAGAGACATTGTCCACAATAATAATCACTTATTTCAAGCATTAGGGTTTATTCAAAGTGTCTACCCTTGTAGTTTGATTCATCTGGACACGTGAGAATAGTGGTGGCACCAAATAACCCCACTGTCTTCTAAGTGAACACAAGGTTTGATGGGTATAAGTAGGCAGATGCTGTCTACTTAGTGTAAACATTAGAGATGGAAATTACGGAAAAGCACATAAACAAATCCATCATGCATTACCAATTCTAGCCAGGGACTAGCTTCAGATTTGATTTGACTCCCATGTTGTCAGAACGTCTGAGCTTGTGTGATGACAAACCTCTGCTCGCCAAACAAGCTCCTTGTGAGTCCATGTGACCTTTGTTTACAAGGCCTGGTTTGCTTGTAATTGGGCAGTGTGAATCCAAACAAACCAAATATGAAAAATGCCACAAAGTAAATTTTTCCAGTATTGTTGAGACCAACGAAAACAAACTGCAGGTGTGATTGCGCCCTCAGTGCGTCCTCTTAAACTGCAGAGAGGAATGCAATACACAGTAAAACACAGAAGCACTAGGGGACTAAACACTCAGGATCCGCCCAGGCAGGGGAGCAAAGGGGGGGATTCTTTCCTACCCCAGCCCAACAGCAGCAGCTGAGGCTGAGGAGGCTGCCAGCCTCCCACTGCGCTAGTTAACAGCCAGCTGCCTGCGTACACTCCCACAGAGTCACACGTGTTTCCCATGATCTCACCTGCTGGCACCAGGAGCCAGGGATCAGGCGGCCCACCCCAGAAGGCTCTCTTTTGGGTGCAGTACAATATATCACACTGCCTGTCTCCTCCATGGAAGTGTGAGAGGTGGGGGGACGGACGGGGAAGGGGTGTTAAACCACAGAACAGGAATGGAACTGTGAGCGGTGTATAGGGGACAGTAAATGGATGGCTAACCCAGTAAAAATTTAAATTTTCTTATTTAATATTCTGAGAATTATCTTCATCCACAATCAAGATTTGACAGTTACTGCCAGGTGGGCCTTAGTTCCCCTTGTATGGTAACAATATCATCTGGACTTTGGTAAGACCAACCAACTGTCCAGCAAAGTGAAAATATCCCGCTTGTTGGAGGTGAAATGCTGTAGAGCTCACTTGATAAAAACCTCCACTTTGGAGGCTTGTAGGAGTAGAGTTTATTTGAGGGCACAGCTCCATCCATCACATTAAAGCGTTGTGCTAGCCCTCACCTCCTCCAATGTCGATTGTTAAAAAAAAAATCCTTGGTAAAACGGTGTATTTATATTGAGGTACAACACCAGCTTGGCTCATGTTACTCCTCACTGTTCGATGAGGATAACAGGTGCGGGTGAAGGCCATCAATCAAACATGGAATAAGAATAAAAACTGAAGTCATGTTCTGATTGGACCACCCCCAATCTTACATGTGAAAGTAGTTTTGAATTTGCGGCTTTTTGAATTCCGTCCGTTTGACGTCTCTTCGTAGGGAACTTTACAAATGGGTTCCCTCAGATAAATGTATTTTTCCAACAAGTTGTATTTTGTATTTTTCCAACAAGTTGGAAAAATACATCCTGGTACGTGATGATGATTTTCAGCTGTTTCTTTCCACAGGAAGCCTGAGTGCACTGGGATCCAGACGCCTTTAGATGAGTCTGAGCTGGGGAACAATGCTGACAAACCCAAAAGGGACTCATCTTTTTTTTGCTCATGGAAGTGTTCTGACTTGTGGAAAGTTATCGAAATAGAAAAGCCACGGTCATTTTACGTCAGGGAGCTCTGTGTTCTCTATCGGTCTAGACAAAGACAAGCATGCTTGAAGACATCCCTGTTACTCACTCCTTCTCTTTTCCGTGGAGCCTCACAACAACTTGTTTGCTCTAATGAATATCTCTACTCACCGTGGGTTTGGTGATGCAAGCACGGGCCAGATGTCTAGAGTGCAGTTTTCGTTGAAATATTGAGACAGAGAGAGAAATAGATGTAAAGAGACAGATCCAGAGAGTTGGTGTAAACAAGACGAGGCGTGAAAAGAAATGTTGAGCTTAAAGGGTGTTTGGTAGATTTTTGGGCGAATTATATAGTGCAGGGAGCAAAGAGAAGTAGTCATGGCGGCAGAGGAGGAGGGAGAGCGCACAGGATGGAGGAATGAAAAGCGTGTTTCGCTCCATGACTCACACACAAACACACACATATACACACACAAACACACTGTGAACACTCATCCGCCCAGCAGGCATTTTTGAGCAACACCTACTCTCTAAAATCAGCTCTTTTCCTCTCTTGGCGGATGATAGATTGGATGCAATCATCTCTGGGAATTTATGATATTCTCTTAAGACCCTCTGCATATCAAGGCACTTATATCCATGCATGCAGTAGGTAATATTCTAATAGTATCAGTGTGTGAAATTGCTCTTGAGGCTGGCCACTTCATCCAGAGCAGACCAGGTCATAGGAGTTCCTGTAAACCCGCCTTATAAGCTCCTTTTTCCAGTCTTCAGGCCATCACTTCAGTTCAATATTGATATAGCAGTAGGCATTGTTAACCTTCACAATTATTCTCTTTCGTATTGCGGTGCCCTGGGGAATAGCTATTTTTAAAATGCGGCAGTGTCGGGCAGCTATTGTTTAACTAACGAGCTATTGATTTGTGTCTGCTTTGGTTGCGGGGCTCGAGCGGGGAGAGTTAGAGGGGTGTGTGTTTGTGTTTTCTCAGCGCACAAAGACATTATTCAAAATGTTTCAGAGAGCCCCTGAGAGGCAGCTCCATTAAAGGGAGCGCGGTACAGTTAAATGTTTCTTGTCATCCAGTTCACATCGAAAAGGGTCTGACTTAGACAAGTATATTTATTATGCATGGACTTGCGCTATATTTATATTTAATAATAAGCCCATATGTAGGGCTGGGCCACAGAACTTGAATAGAGTAGAAAGGTCACCGAGCTGCTTGGCGTGGTCATCTGGCTGGTATAGAATAAAATGGCGACTGTAGTTCCATGCCATGGTGACAAGTCAGTAGGGCTGTAAAGTGTGCTGTAAGTTGCTGTGGGTAGGTCTGAAAAAGGCTATTTTGCCTAAAACACTGGAATATCCCGATTATAATGCGTTTAATATAATATATATATATAGTGAAGATTGTGCTTTTCCTCCTTCAGTCAACATGTGACTTGCAACATGATCGGCATAGACTCACAAACCTAGCTGGTTAGCATCATCAAACATACTTTTACTTATCATGTCCCCTTAAATGCTACACACTGTCACAGTTTAGCCAAACGTTAGTGAAGAAGAGAAGTGTTTACTTTAAATAGATAACAGACACACACAAGATGCCTCTCAACTGCTTTGGTTCCTGATGGGAAAGACCATCCTACTACATTCAAGTTCTGTGGGCTGAGCAATATCCTGATATGAGAGTAGATTATCATGAGATTTTGGATATCATAATAATGTGATGTGGCATCTGTGTTGTCTTTTCCTGGTTTTAAAGGCTGGATTACAGTAAAGGGATACAGTTTTATGAATTTAGACTGTTCTGTTATTTGCCTCTCCCTGCTTGGTCATCATATTCACATTACTAATAATGGTTCATCAAAAATGTCTTGTGTAAATAGTCATCTTGTGATTTCCATCAGTATCATCTTAATGTTGATACTGAGGTATTCGATCAAAAACGTGATATTTAACCTTGTCCATATAGCCTTAACCATATGAGTCTTCATTATCTTTAATTTTTTGTAGATGTGGGGGTGTCATTGCTCATAGTATAGGGAAAAATACTGACCAGTAGATGATTGAAAGAAGCATTCTTTTTAAATCTAACAATTTGCCTGGTGAATGATCTAAGAAGCCAGTCAGTGCAAGTCCACCCGTTTTCTATGACTTGAGACAAGTCTGCTGTTTCTGACCACAGTTGCCTCTGATTCTTCGTTTCTGGAAAAGAAAAGTTGCTGGTGACCGACAGCCTCAGTCCCATTTGCGCTGACTGTATCTTTTCTCATGCTGCAACATCATTGTTGCCACAGCTGCAGTCACCAAGCTCATATCTACATTTTGGGCAGCAGAATGGTGATGTGGTCGCCTCTCTCCTAGGAAGCACACACCAGTGCCGCATGCCTCTTATCAATGTTTCACAAATGTTGAGAAAATAACACCACCTCAACCTGTCAGATGGCTCTGCTGCCTCGTTCTTTTTGCTATTAAGCACCATGTCTTTTCACCTCACTGACAATAATGACATTTTGCATCTCGAGATGGAACAAAAGAGTATCAGTGAACCAAACAAACAAACAGAGCAAAACAGCTGACAGTTCAGCGTGCACAGACCACGGGGCCAAGAAAAGTGCAGCCAAGAAAAACAATAGTTCATCCTCCCCCCCTTCAGAGGAAATTCCAAACATTACAGTCCTGTATAAATAGAAGGCTTTGACTTTGTAGAGCAAGGGACCGGGACAGAGGACAGGAACCCCCTCCCTGGGGTCATACCGACAGCAAGGTATCACCACACCCCCATCCCCACTCCTCCCCCCTCTCTCTTCATTCCTCTCTTTGTTTTCCTCGCTGTGCGTAATCTATTTTTGCACTGATTTCTCTTGACCTCCCTCTCTGCCTCACACTTTCAGCTTCCTTTTTCTTCTTTTTATCCCTCTCTCCGACACCCTCCCATCATGAATAACAGAACAGCCTAGTAACACTTCACAAACACCTATTGCTTTATTAATGGCAGCATCTGCTGCAGTTGCAAGTGGCAAGCAGCCCCTCTGGCTGTATTGTGTCGGGAGAAGTGTACGGACTTTGACCCGCGCTCAAGCAGCCTCTTTTCACCCTGGTGTGGAACTGGACCTGGCGAGCTGCACTGCGCCGGCTCAGATAATCCATGTTTAAACATCCCAGCGCAATCCCAGTGGTAACTAACAGCGTTTCGCTCAAGGGGTAAAACCAAAATCGTAATAAGCTTAACTGAGCTGTTCTGGTCTCGTTTTCTCATTCACAGCCTTTGCATTATGGAATGGCATGCTACAGGCATGAATTACTGCGAGTGCAGCTGAGCCCCTGCAAAAAAAACCTGCGGTCGATTGGTCTTGAGCACCACCAGTCAAGATCAGTTGAGGTCAGCCCGGTCCACTTCTGCTCGGTTTAACGGTGGTGTGAAAATGACCATTGCATGTGTCCAGGTTCATTATAGCGCAGTGTGAAGCAATATCCCCTTCTACGCACGGGGGCAGCTGGATTGGGATGGAAAATGCATCTAGGGTTTAGATACTGAACTGCCAATTTAATTTTGTCATTTCACACCTTTTATCCCCCCCACCCCCTACACCTCCATTCTAGCAAGATGCTGTGTGCTCCCCCAAAACGAGGTTAGTTGCTCTGCCTGTGTGTAATGGGGTTACGGATGATTCAGCCGAGACAACTCCGACAACTCTTTCATCTGTACTATCTTTTGTATCAGGCGTATAAATGTATTTCCCCCAGCTGGCGGGCTGCGCAGACAGTTTGGAAGATTGAACCCTGGCTGCCGGCGTAGGCAGATTTAGGGAACAGCATGCACATGAGATAGCAGGCATACACACACACACACACAAGGACACACACATTTGCCACCAAGATATTTTCTCTATCTCTTACTTAGCCTTCGTCTTTCTTTCCAAGACACACACAGCTACCACACACAAGCAATTCCTCTTTTGTCTTTATCTTTATAAAGGACTGCAAGGGCGAGGAAGAATGTCCTCCTTTCCATATGATGCCAGTGGAGGCTCAGTACCACAGTGAGCTATTTCTCTCAGAGATGTTCCTTAATGGAGACAGCTGTCATATTAACAGTCAGGATTGTTGATGTGTCTGAGGCCTCAGTATTGAACCGGGCATCTGTCACCTCCGGAATCAATAACACCAGCTTGGACAATGTCGTTATTTGCTAATGCACTTTGGCAAGCTATTGATGAAGTAGTTGGCTCCTTACAGATCAGTTTGCCTGCTCACTTCCAGCACCAACAAACACGATTCAGAGCTTTTTGCATTTAAAGTCGTCAGCTGTTTTCTTTCTTTCTTTTTTTTCTTTTTTTGCAGTGGGCAAACTTTTCAGGAATATATCGTCCATCTTCATACAGAGAGCGATTGTTTTCTTGACAGGCTTTCCAAGCTGATATAGGTCTATAGAGCCGGGCATGCAATTTCCCGCTGAAAAGATCCTCCATTCGAAAGCTCAAACTGCCATTTATGTGGTGCGTAGATTGCTTTTTCACACGGTGTGGAGTAAATTTGCATATTTATAGAAAATTCCAGTAAAAGGTAAGCCATTAACTTGGTCCCATGCTCTTGCACACAAACACACTCACACACACACACACACACACACACATGCATGCACCTACACACACACACTACAGTGAGATGAAAATATGTAAACCATTTGAAGCCGACTTGATGTCCACTGTCAACACAAGCTAGTTTGTTTACCTCGAGGCAAGACAAAAGGATTGCTGGGTTAGGCAGCGTGTGCTTTTTCAGTCGATCATCTTGTTATTTCATGTCATCGCAGTTTTATCACTGCATCCAGGGGAATCACATCAACCCAGAATGGTAGTTATTCCAGAGCACAGTGGAGTTTTCTCACCGAAAATGGAAGTATAGTGGAATCAATCGCCTTAGCTCTCGGCCAGCGTTCAAGGTGAACTGGTTTAGTAAAATGTATTCGGCCGCTACCGTCAGCGATCTTTTGTCAATATTGTTTTTTGTATGAGAGCAAACGTTGAGATTTGACTTTCATCAGCTTAAGCAGCAACACCGAGGCTTAAGAAGAAAGCGCAAAAAAGCTGTAGGCAGCAACGTCGAGGGGTGAGAGAGACAAACACAGCAAGACTTGCAGAGAGAGACAACAGGAAAAGATTACCCACAGACACGAGAGGTGATCTGCCCTGGTCAGTTTGGACCCAGGAGTGTATCGGGGTGTGTGAGAGAGAAGCAGACGTTTGAAGAGAGGGGATCCAGAGTTTGCTCGGTAGCTTTCGCGTTTGTGTTCTCCAATCTGACAGTGACCTCTTGTGACTTGCTCGAGGCCGCTGAGGTCTTCCTGGGTCAGCAGTTCACAACCCTAATACTAGCCAGTGGGACTGAAGCCTATTTACTTGTGACATTTTTGCCCCTGCTGACAGTTCGCCATGTCTCTCTTCTCTCTCTCACTACATCCTTACTCCGTTCTCCCATAACCCAGCCTTGTCTAAATATCTCATGAGCTTCTCCGCTAAGTTGTGATCCCGGGTTTGTTCTCACCTGGGCAAATGCACATGAATAATAAAGGCACTGAGAAGTGGGGGGGTGGAGGGGCATGGTTGCTGCATGGTGTTGTGTTGAGGCTTGATAAGACTCCACCGCAGCGGAGAGCCTCAGAGAGCTGATGAGACGACGTCTGACGGTATTAACTTTATTACCCACAGG
>OMLB01062919.1:48175-68159 GCA_900302555.1 Myripristis jacobus | reverse complement strand
GTGTTCTACTCACTGTCACAACCCCGTGAAAATCTCATTTCATTCTGCTGCCATGCATAGATGTATTAAACCAATTAGCAAGTCTGGCTTGGCCCTGTGTTTGACGAGAATTGATTGTTTATTTTATTTTTCAACGTCTTGCATCAGCAAATGCCCTTCACACAATATAGCCCGCATCAGCACTACTGACAGGCAATGAAAGGAATATTGAGACCAAACCTGGCTTTGAAACTCTGTGTCTGCACCCTCACAAACGGGGAGGGTTTACACTCGGAACATTAGAGCACCCGCGGGGGCACACACACGCATGTAAACATACAAAAAAGACAAGCATTGGCCATGCATAAGCACCCCTAAGCTCACACAACTGCGCAAAAGCATGCAAACTGTCAGTCAGACATGATGTAGTCTTTGACCAGACACCTGGTTATTGACATTTTGATGATAGTGTAGGGATGCTTTCATCAGATATTTACTCACATACGATTACACATGATAAACAGTTGTCATTAATGTGGATATGATGACCAGTCACAGAACGGCTCCAGCAGTCAGAAAACTGCATCCCTTTCCTGTAATGCATCCTCTAAACCAGAAAGACAACACCAATGACGCCATGTCACATTATTATGATATCCGAAATCCCAGATGATATTTAGTGTCATATCACAATGTCAATATGATATCAATATAATGCCCAGCCCTAATACAAACCCAGGAGCATGCAGCGTTACACAAATACACATGCATCCAACATGCACACATAATCGACCGACAAGCACACTCCGCCAGTGCACTTGATGTGAGAGACACACCAAGCATACCCATTCCCCTGAATACACAAACAGCTAATTTTGTACAGAATCAGGTCATGAAGGCAGCACTGAAAAATCCCATTTACATATATGCAAGCAAAAGAATGCACCGCTCCACACAGACAGAGGGATCTGCAGCCAGGCAGGCGCATACACCCACCCCGACCGACACACTCGTCATGCTTCGTAACTGGCATTTTCCTTCCAGGATCTGTAATTTCCTCCTGGATTAGGGCTGGGTGATTGGAGCAAGATGAATATAATGGTAGTCATAAAAGATCATTTCAGTATCAGTGTATAACAATATCTGCTAACATGAAAAGTTTCTGTGCGTGGAATGTTTTTTTAATGTGTTTTTTTGTTTGTTGTTTACAACAAAATCATGACGAGCAATACCCTATTCTGTGCAAATAAATAAATAAATGATGAAATAGATAAAATAAAAATCTATGCTAAACAGAGACACTGCAGTTGTCTGCAGTAATTACATTACAGTCGGGCCTTGGCCACCTCTGCTGCCTGTCCCTCTTGTGTTTTCTTTCTTTGCCTCCCTGTGCATGAAAATGCAACAAATGTGTCACCTAGCTCTGTTACAATGACAAACTATAAACTATGCCCATGGGTGGTGCTATGAAAGTGGTCTAAAGTTTAAAACATACAAAAAAAAAAAAAAAAATACATGCTACAGTTCAGAAATTGTTTGAGGTTGTTGGCCCAAACAAAGGGACCTTTTGTACACTGCGAACTGTACATAATTATGAAATCCACCAGTAGGTTTTTATTAAATCTGTTAAACTAATTAAGTCTAACATACTTTGCAAAGGGCATAAAATTGCCCTAAAACCTGCACAAATAACAGGTGAAACTCACAATTCACAATTATATCAGAAAATGTAATTTTTAACAAAATATTTCAATTCCCATGTGGGAAGAATTGTTATAAATAGAAAACAGAGCACTTTCAAATGTCAGATTTTGGCTTATCGAGAGTTAAATTGTTGTAACAATGAACAATTAACAGTGGTGATCATGCACCCAGTTGTTGCCTAAATCATAATAGGAAGCTGCCTTTAGTACTACTTACTTATACTTAAGTGTGCTTACTTACTTGACTTATTTATTCTTTTTTACTAACTTATAGTACTTAATGAGATGTACTTAAACTTACCTACTTATGTTCTCACATACTTAGTGGAACCTAATTATATAATATACTCATATTCAATTATTTATTTACAAGCCAGCCCTGTTCATGCCTGCTTGCAGTCCTAGTTTTATGTTTGATTCTTAATTGTTAGCTTTTTACAACCTGGAAATACAAAGGAAAATCAGCTGGAATAGCAACAGACACTAAAGGAATGCTGAAATATTGCATGTAGTAACTTAAAGTAATTGCTAATGTTCACTGAACTGCACAGTAGTTTACTGTCAGAAAAGAGTACAATGTTTGTTTGGAGCTGACAGTATATAATGTGTCATCAAATAATGTTCCCGCATTTGTTTCACATCGCATTTTATACCAGACATTTGCTTTTTATTATTAATTTAGACCACAGACTTGTGTGCTTTAACTCAGCGTCATTATTTCATCACAATATAATCCTCAGTTGAAAGACGATAATGCGAATATGGACAATATCTAAAGCTGTTGATAGCTGGACGGACACACCAGTTTCCAGTATGTCAATAACATTTCATCAGAGCTCTTTTCTGCGTAATTCATGTGTCCTGACCTGCTGATTCACAACAGGCATGTCTAAATATGCAGTTGCAAAGAAAGCATTACCCATAAATGCATCTACCTGCATTGGTTGATAAGATTAGGACTTAAATGCCTTTGTCGTATCATCTTGAAACTGTTACCGAGGTTAATGTTTTGTGAAAATTTAATGCCTGTTTGGGTTGATGTCAAACTTGGTCGCCTCCTGCTGCTTGTCAAATACCGGCTGAGCAACCGAGGATGAGCATGTCGTTGCAAATCTTCCAAAATGTGAAATGTCTGCCTTATAAAGGTTTTTAGAGGCAGTCTGTTACTAAATACTGTGGAGCACATGGTGTATATGAAGTAAATTAATTGGGAAATCAGTTTGCATTCATCATTCATTGTGATGGGTGTCAATGTGTTTGTAGCTGTATGCTCTCTAATGGTGATTAGATTTCATCAGTGAGAAAAGTAAGAATGCTGACTTGATAAAGCAAACGACATCAATCTTAGAAGCATAATATCTTGAGAAAATGCAATATGTTAAATTGGATTTATTTCAGAGGCAGTCGGACACTGTTTTGTTGTAAGAGCTGTTGCCAGTGTAGTAAGGGTTAAAGCTTGAGCCGGTCTGCTGAACTGCACTAAATGTGAAATGGAAACGCCGGCTTGGCTGTATTACTGTTTACATTCTATGAATAGGAATCACATGTTTGATGAAACCAGTCTGCGCAGAGGGGTGCTGCAGTGTGAGAGAGAGAGAGAGAAGCAGAGGCAGCAAAAGACAAAGAGAGAGAGGGAGAGGGCTGGGTGTAAGAGAGGCAGGGGAAGACTGGGCGAGTGGAGGAAGAGTGAGAGAGGAGGAAGAGGAGAGGGAGAGATGAATGGAAACAGAATGAGAGTGAAGGGGGTGGCCAAAGGAACCCAGGGCAGTTTTATGTTTGCATATTCCTTTTTTTTATCCCCCAACGCAGCGTCATCGGGACACATGGCCTCTGTCAAAGACGACGTGGAAATGTTACAAGACAAGTTTAATGTGCTACTTGATCCTGCTCATGTAATCATGGTGAACAGTTTTGGTGTGTTCTGGTCAACTAGAAAGCCGTCATTTCGGGTCCTGCCATTTCCTCTTCCCAAAACCATTGAGAAGGAGAACTGTAGTCTCTTGGTGTCTGGCAAAGCTCAGCACTGCTTGATCCTGACATATCTCTTATGCCTGTGGCTCCTTTTAACCCCAATGAAATGACTTGCCCTCCGAAAAATGCCAGCGTTTCAATCCATTTGTGCAATTGAATTCCACTGAATCCACCCAAACAATGCCCTGTTTTCTTTCTGGTTTTAATGCTCTGCTTAGGTGATTAGGGAATGTTTTGGGGCCGGGGCTTGAGAATTACATGTGCTGACCCAGTCACTAATGAAAGCATTCGTTCAGCAGTGTTGTGTTTTGGTGGTTTTATGAGTCATTTTAATGCGTTCGCCCTTGGTTAATGCCTGCGCTCGCCAAAATGTGTCCAGGGCTGTGATTTCACCAACATTGCACAAACAGGCCAGCCATTCTCAATGGAAAAACTCTTGCTGGCCTCAACCTTGGTATTTAGTTACCTCATAAAATCATGAATGAGAGTTTAGCTCGGTCCTCATTGCAGCTGAAAAAGAGCAAGCGTGACTAAACTGCCATCCCGAACCATGTTTTACCCTTTTTTACTTGTGTTTCACACACACAAAAAAACATTAATGCTCATTTTAATTAGTAATGTGTTGCGCTGTTTCACATCAGCAAGCTGCACTGGTAAGCCAGTAATTTGTCATTAACATCTTTAACCTTTGGTTCATTTAATAGATATTTTGAGGAATGCTCAGGTCAACAGCAGGCAGCAGTTTCCGACTGCAGGCTGGGCTCGTCGGCTCAACGGCATCTGTCTTTATTTAGCCCTGAACCACCATGGAGAATCAACCTGTTGGCCTCTAAAAGTCCTCTACAACTATCTACCTGTTAGTATGCACTGTCACACTTTCCTGGTGCACACTGAAGCTGAAACAGTGAGCCTAACACAACAATTTTACCCAGATTTGTGTTTCTTTATCACCTCCAGTATATTAAATGAGAATAAGAACCACCTGGTCCCCTGTGACTTCAATGAAATTCTTTAATCTGTTATCCTAAAGCTGTTTGCCTCAAAAGTGCTTTCTCAGATGAGCTGCTTTTGGTCCACTCCCCCATATCAAATAGCAGTACTGCAAAAAAATGCATTCCAATCATGATAAGAGATGGCATTTTCCCACAGTGACATCACAAGTTTTGTTTTTTTTCCCCATCCTCAGCTATAACATCCCACAGGGATAAACATGGCAGTGTCTCAGGGTGTGTTTTCCAAAGCCCCTGCTAAAGGGAGACCGCCGACCCCCTGCTGCTGTTGTTTACCGTCCTCTTGCTCTCCAGAGCCTTTAAACCTCAACTATGTGATTTTCTGCTTCTCTTCTTCTGCTGTGATAAGCGTGTGATTGACAGCCTCCACAGAGGTGGGTGGAATCCAGGTATACCTGGAGGAGAGTGAGTAGTCTGGGTATAGGGAATGAGGGGTACAGTGGAGGGAGGGAGGGGACGGAGTTGGCAGATACACTGTCAACAATCTTGACAACAATAAAGTGGTGATACCAAGTAGATTGTCACAGTGACTGAGAGACTGAGTCCGAACTCAAGGCAGCTGACACCAGAATAGTCTCTGGGGCTCAGAGTACCTGTCAGTGTGGCCGTCCATCTGCTTGTTTTTGTGCAAGTGTGTTTGTGCACGTATTTGTATGCCTGCATACATGCTTGTCTATATAATCTACCTTGCTCTGAAGCGTAGCCCCTCCTGGAAGTAATCTTTTGTTCTGCTCCCCGGTCAGTGAACAAGCCTCTTTGATAGATGTCCAACATCTGGCTCTGGTTGCACCTCAGCACGCCCCTTCCTATCTTTGAAACAAATGGCTTTCCCATGCATACTCTGCCTCCGAACTGGGACCCCATTGTGGGGCTGTTTCCCACACTGGGCCATAACGGTGGGTGAACCACTGCATATATCAACTGAGCAACCTCCAGCAACCTGGGCTATGACACAGTCTTTTTTTTAAAAAGTTGAGATGATGGCAAGGTTATCAGGCAGGCTAATTCAAGTCTCTCTCAGCTTTGTGCACTAATTTTGCTGGGAGGAACGAGAAGAAGAATGTGAAGAAACTAGGAAAAACAGAGAAACTGGCTTCCTGAAAGTGTTAAGAGTTTTCCATCATGCCTTATGTGACACTGAACACTACACTGAGCTCCCTGAGAATGACATTATGTCAGGTCACAGCTATTTAAAGTTCAGATGCAATGGCATTTTGATGGTATCATGGTGACGTATTTCTGAGTGAAACTTAAACAAACTAAACAAGGTTTGATGTGACGACCTTAAACCAAAGACACACCAACATACCTTACTGCTGGCTAGCTGACTAATGAATCTTAGCTCTGTCCCACTAAAAGTAGAAGATTGATTGACAGGTAGATGTCATGATGTAATTGGTTGAAATTGGTTGGTTCATGCTCATGTAAGCAGGCATTGTATTTTGTTTTACAGGAAGAAAAAAAAATTAAATACAAAGAAATTGATCCTTTGGTGGCTGTTTTGCATGTATTGTTAAATAGATGCACAAAATGACCAGAGATGTGATATAAAAAGATAAAAAGGGACATTTTTCATTTGATCTCGTTTCATTTGATTTGATTTATGATAAGTTGAGACTAGCTTGGCACTCGGGGTTAGGGTTAGTCAGAGAATGTCAGGGAACTTATATCAAGTCATGGAAAATCATGGATTTTTTTCAGCCTGAATTTAGAAAATTAGTGACAAGTTATTCATCAAATGTAATATTAATGTTTCATTATGTTCACATTGGCAAACTAGAACACTAAGACCTCTGGATCTGCATTTGAGATTTTTGACACTCAGAATTCTTTGATCATTGCAAGTCGTGTAATCACTGTGGTTCCTTCACTTGGAACCACTGGGCACTGACAATAATCCTGTGACTTTGGTTTGATCATTTTAGAGAGAAGTGCTTGGAAATGTTGATACTTTGTCAGTGGATTTATGTCACAGGTTCACAGGTCAGGTGTGGTCCCTTGTTATGACCGCCGCCCCTCCATCCAAACGTCATCGAGCGTCCTACGAGCGCCTTTTTTGCCGTGTAATTGTGCAACTACAATCCAAGGAGGAGTGATTGGCTTTTACGAGCGTACTGTCCCCATTGTTTAAACAAGGCTAATCGGCATTGTTCCACAAGTGCCTTTCTCTAGAGTGCCGCATGCGTCAGTGAAATGAACATGCACACACACGCACCCACACAGACATATACACACACACACACAAGGGAGTGTTACAGTGCATTTAAATAAAGAAACATGGTTTTGTTTTGCTTTTGGTTTTTTTTTTACAAGAGGCAGATGCAAAGGAGGAAAAGATGACATCAGTATTTTCTATTTTAGGCATTCCTTGAGGTCATGTTTCACATAGTTGGAGTGAAATTCATTACTTTCCTGGGTTTTGTTTGCCAAAGCTGATGTTATTGAGTCGTAAAAGCTATGCGTGTGCACATCTTTGCTATGCACACACACACACACACACACACACACACACATAAATGCAGGGTGCACACAGGCACACGTGCAAACCTCAAGATCATATCACCCATATGCTATGTAGGCTATAAACACCGAATGCCCATTACTGGTAAGTGGTTAATGACATAGGATCACTTTACAACACATATGTCAAGCTCAAGGCCTGCAGGCAAAATCACGCCCGTGGCACAATTATATCCGTGCCGGCCTGGTTCCATATTACCCACAACACAGATACCACAAACCCCAATATGCACTGCAACGTCCTGGGCTATCAACACCACAAAACACCTGCGTGCCCCCGCCCCCTCCTCCTCCTGACCAGCTCATCAGCAGCCCAGTGAATCGCCTCCATCAAGACATTTATTAGCTAGATAGCTCAGTCACAACAAAAAGTGGACAGTGGAAGCTGGTGTTTTCAAGCCAGGTGGGAGGTTGAGTACCTGTTTGCTTACAATAAGGATAAACCTTATTGCAGGATAAACCGTCATATGTTCTAGTTTCTAGTCAGATTTGAGTAAAAACACGTATGACTGTAGATTTCTCTTCAGCAAAATATTAGTCATCTGGTTAATTTTGATTCCATGTGATGAAACTATTAGACATTCAGTAGGAATGTGGTGGAAAGGGGAGGCTTGCAGATTCAAAAAAAGGAATGATGCAGTGGACTCTTTTCATGTCATTTTCCACTCTAAGCAGTTTGGATTGAGATATTGTTTTTTCTTTTATAGAAAGACATTTTTGGAGAGTAATATTCCATACAAAGTTTATGCTTGTGTATGAATCATTATTTTTACACAGGAGGTGTTTTGATCAAAAGAATGGCCACTTTGGGTCATATGCGTTTAATAAGTTAGAAGTAGGTCCTGTTTGGCCTTCGAATTGGTTGTCATCTTTTAATATGGGCTCGTTAGTAACTGAGTTTGACATCCCTGCTTTCCAATGTGTGAGTTTGGGCCATTGCCTACAAATGTGGAATAATGTGGACCTCCTTCTGGTATATTCTGTTAAGAACACAAAGTCGGTTAATATTTACACGACCGCAGGTCTCATGAATGTGGCTGTATGCATGTGTGTGCATGTGAAGTCACATTTGAAGGACCCGAACTTGTCTTGTGAAACAAGGAAACATATGTAAGTTTGGATTGGTTTTATTTTTTTCGGAGACATATGTGGTATCATAAACCATAACATTATTTCTAGTTTCGGGACATCCGTCACCCATGTTTCACGGGCTTGGAGCGGAATTCATTACTGTCTTGGCTGTTACTCATCAGAGCTGATCTTGTGTCATAACAATACCTGTACCTGACAGCTGTCTAAGTTTGTTAGCTGCTAGTCCACTGCTGCTGAGAAGCCATTTCAGGCCTGTTGCTGAAATGGCTTCCTGTTTACACGTGTGTGTTTGTGCATGGTTTTAAGGATGTGTCAAAAAGCAAAAGTATAAAGCATAAGAAGATTAGAATCCAGTCTGAGTGAGAGTGTACGTGAATGCACACTATAGCTGCATCTAGCCTCTTCAGACAGACTAATGAATCATCCCTGATGTCCATGTTTTTTTTTCATCTGTATTTCACTCAAAAATCTGAGTAAGAGCAAAAACGTCTCACCGTCGTAATCAGCACAACAATAGATCAGAGTGAACGCCTAAGAGCTTTATGTCTGTGTGTGTCTGCTTGTGTTTGTGTCTGCCTGACTGAGACCAAGTGTGTGTGCGCATGTGCTTTCTCAAACACCGACTCAAGCTGTTCGCCTTCCAGATGGGGCTCTTCACCTAAACAAGAATGCCAGATGAAGAGAGACAACGAGAAAGAGAGAGTTTTGCTTGTAAATGTAATTCTGCTTTGTGTGTGTGTGTGTACATCTTTTTGTGTGTGTGTGTGTGTGTGTGTGTGTGTGTGTGTGTGTGTGTGTGTGTGTGTGTGTGTGTGTGTGCAAGCGCCTCTGTATGTGTAGATATAACTGTGCATAGCTGTATGTGTTTAATGTGCACATCACCTGAAGGCTTTGTGTGTGTATATGTGTGTCTTTGTCTGTACATGTGGGAGTGGGTAGACGTGCGCCATATGTTTTTGTGTGCCATGATTTCTCACATGTAAGACCATTGTCTGTCTGGGACTGAATTACATCATTCGCCACAAGGCACATCATTTCCTCTCCTCTCCACCTCTTCTTCCTGTGTTCCTCCCTCCGCTTATGTGCCTCTCCTTTATCTCTGTTCAGATTTTCTGCTCTGTTTTCCTTTTGACACAATGACTTGTCTTCTTCTTCTTCCTCTCTTTCTCCCTGTCTATCACACACACAACTTCAAACACACACACACACACACACATACACACACATAAACAATCTGAAGTCATATAGCTCATCATCAATAACACATTTTTATAGATTTTGCCATCATATCATTACTCACTGAAATAGGCTGTACACATACAATATGCATTCATGATGCAAACAGGCAATTTGCATTCTGATCAATATTCAGCATGCTATCTCAGCCTCTCTGTATGATGCTATGGGCAAACAGGGAGCTAACAAACTGACTCACAAGTAATTTTGTTCTCTCCCTAACACGCATTCAGGCAAATGACTGGGCCTGGGAGCTTGAAACAAGTCCAACTCAAAGTCAAAACAATTCTGCCAAAGCCTAAAGTGATTTCTTTTTCAAATCTGACCACTCCACTCAGAAAGTAAAAAGCATTTTGTCACAATAACATTAAAATTCAATGAAAAATAGCCTGCTTGTTCACAACTTTTTGGTAGTTTTGTGTTGGGCCATGAATGCCAGCCTTATCAGTGCCAAGTGTGCTGCCAGGATTTTGGATGAATCAGAAAAAAGAAACTTGCTTTGAGAATAACATTTGTACAGTATGATGATTGTACAGTGACTCAGTTACATCAGTCAGGAGGCTCTTGGTCAACAAAGGTTGTGGTTGGTTGATTACCTGACCGTCTTACCCCTTCCCCATCATGGAAAGTGGGAAAGACTGAATTTATAGATAGGAAGTTCTGGCGTAAGTAAATTCTGGCCTTTAGCTTAAACAGCTTTACTGGCTGCAATTTTGTGAGATCACTGTAATGTATAACACAACAATGATTGAGCAACAGTAAAAAACTAAGCCAAGCAAGCTAAACAAGCTAAGGAGCATAAGGTCAAAAAAAGTCTGTCATTTTTTATTTCAACTGTATTAAAGTATTTTAAGTGAGCATTCTAAAATAAACATAACCACATTTTACATATAGCATTCATTCTGCTTCATTAATTCACCCAGTGGTGGTGATGAGGGGAATCGATCAATCAATTATCCATAACCAGTAGAAAAGTAGTTGTTTTGGTTGACAAAAGAAATCCTCAGTCGTAGACGGCCCTTGATGTTTCCATAGAGCCTGGAGAGTGAACATCACTTGGAAAGGCACAAGTACCATTGATAGCACATGTTTACAGCTAAATGTTTAGCTATCTATGTACACATCGATCCAAATTAGCGTTTATGTAATGGACTTCAAATATTGATTTGCTTTCGCTGCAACCAGCTCCAGAAAAATTAAACAAAATGGTTACTAAGAGGGCGGCGGTAAAGTGGATGTAATGTGAACTGTGACCTCAAACATTGTCTCAGAAAATAAATTACTGTGCAATTATTCTGTCGATATCGGCGCAAGTGTGCATCCATGTACTCTCGTATGCATGTCTCTGTTACTCTGTAAGGATTTATGGGGAACAACATAACTTTATAGAGCATTCTTTACTAGGAATAATAAAACTGATCAACGATTCACACACTGGCCACTGCTAAGGTTGATTAACTATTGTGTGTGTGTGTGTGTGTGTGTGTGTGTGTGTGTGTGCATGTTCGCCTGTGTGTGAACAAGCCCGGGTGTGTTTGTGGCAGTGTGCACTCATCCACCACCTCTCTAAAGCTGCCCAGAACATTTAAATGCCTTTTACAATTACAAATTCAAATTACTTTTATTTGGTAATCTTGTCAAATAAAATGCTGGAGTACAGGATCAGGCTAATAAGTGGTGTGACTATGGGGAGCTGCTAATTTCCCTTTAATCTTTACGTGTAATTATTACCATTTAAATCATTTGTCTGTACAGTGTAATTCTCATATTCACTCCCATTTTCCCTTCCCTTCCCTTCCCTTCTCTTCCCTTTGATTACTTCCCTCATAATTCAATTCAAAACAATCTTACATGAACACCTGTCCTCACCTGCATGGATCAGTCACAGCATATACATATCTACAGTTCATGGATTCTCCTATCAAGTTCCACGTTTCACCAGTTAGCCCTCTCCTTCTCTCCTTACGGCTGTCTCCCTTTATAGGCGAGGGTTTGGTGTGATTCTCTGTCACATTAACATTATTTTAATGAAATCCTGGGTTCACAGTTAGGCCAACAGTGAAACTGTTTTCACACCAGGTACGGCGGTGAACAGTCATTTGATCTCCACAGAAAATTATCACCCGTTGTCCTTACCGGCTCTGGAAATCTCAGTGGCTGTAGGGGGCCTCTTGTGCTGAAACGTGTCACTGTAAGAGAGAGAGAGAGAGGAAAGAAGAGAGAGAGAGAGAGAGAGAGAGAGAAAACTGTGGCAATGGATAAAGAGAGAGGGCAGGATGTGGTAATTAATGTGTGTGTGAAAATGGGACTTCAGTACTCCAGTTTCTTCCTTTGGATTCTCTCAAAAAAGACAGAAAGAAAAAAAAAGAAAGAAAACCCTTACTGCCTGCCTGTGTCGGCTTGGTTCATGTTGGTACAAATCTGAGTCACTATATGTCAGGTCTTCCCCTCTCACGACTTCATTCTGTTCAATGAGACACAAACACCTATAAATTAGATTGTAGAAATGAAACAATATACATGTAGCTGTTTAAAACCCCTGACGGGTCTCACCGGGACAAACAGTCACAGCCCATCTGGTTCCCACCTCACCACTTTCTCTCTGTATCTCTCCTCTGACACACACGAACACAAACACACACACAATCAAAACGTATGACTCCACAAAACCTGACTCACCTGAAGAGACACATCTTCAAAGAGACACACAGATGCGGTAAACAACGGCAGAATATAGGCGAGGGGATCTTGTCTCTTGTCTGTGTGTTTCATGTCATTTGATGAGCTCCCTCAGATTCTTATTTTTATCTGCCCTTGCACATGAAAAGAGGAAACAAAAACTTTGTGAGGGAGGAGACATGGATGTTTCCTAGCAGTCAGGGGCAATCGAACATCTGACCACCCCTCCCTACTGTCTTGCCAGATAGACAGATAAATCAGTTCTTTTCTCCTCTTGTTATTCCCTCTCTTTCTCTCTTTCAAGCATAGACATCAGCACAAAAACAGTTTATGTAAGAATGCTTCATACGGTCTCATTCACTTTACTGATAAGGCCAGTGAAAAGGAGTGGCACCTCTCCAAATCTGAGCTTTGGTCTGGTGGGAATATTTTTAATCTGGCACATCTGACTGATGAAAAGACAGGGTGGAAGAGTCTTAAGTTACAGGATCACCATCTGCACGCATATGACACACACATAAATATACATGCATACATTAACTGAAGTCACACCAATACAAACTGTAGCACATGCATGCACACAAACACACTCTCCTCACACACAAACACACACTCAGGAAAACCTTTTCTAATAGTTTAAGTGCTGAAAGGAGAGGAGCATTTCAGTGAACAATCTTTTTATTGATCCATTTGAGAGATTAATTATTAAATCCAAAGGGGGAGCCTACTACCAAGCGTACTGTCTCTGCCCCATCTCTATCTCTCAAACACAGACTCTCTCGCTCTTGCTCGCTGTATGTCGCATGCACACGCACGCACACACACACACACACACACACGGACATGCACACACTTATTATTCACTCATACACAGATCTGTCTAATAACACAACAAAAGTCCCGACAAAAATTGCTTCCAGTTTTCTTTTTTTCTTCTCTCACTTTCATTTCACTTTATCTTTGTAGAGTCTCAGTCAATTGTCACTCTCACCAGCAATTTAAATATGAGGAAGTTCTTGAGAATTACAATCACAAGGAAGTTGAATAGCATCCTTGTGGTCATTAATAAAATATATTTCCGCGGTGAATAACATGTATGGTCTAGGCTTTAAATGCTAGTCACTTTATGCTTTGGTGGACGGTTTCTGGCTTATCAGACAGTGCAATATATTAATAACATGCACTGGATGACAAAATTGGTCTGAGAAAGGACAAAACATATATAGCGTATGCTTTGAATTGACTCAAAGCCACAACATGCAATTATATATGTGCCTTAATACCAATTGCCCTCATCCTTTTCAATTTCCGAGTAAAGTTATGGGATTCTTTGAAGCTGTTGACAGAGGAAAACTTGAAGGTACTATGAATGTTTTTAGGGTTTCAAGTACTGTAGGTGTTCTTATTTTTGTTAAGATTTTTCTTTCACTTATTTTTTTTAATCTTTAAATTAATCTGGGGTCCAAAATTTCCATATGTACGAAAGAGAAAAAGTGCTCATGGGAAAATAGGATATGCTTATGCTATGTGTATGCTTTTCTACAATTTCTACAATGCTCTATGCTATTTCTAATATTTTAAAATCCCAATCAACTTTTATCACTGCAGATATGAAAGATATGAAAGCCGCTTTTGGTTAATTCCCCAGTCATTATAAATAGGTGATAGATTAGTATTTAATTCCAAATACTTTTGGGTTAACTAGACAGCTTTTAGATGACAGTAAATTAATAATTAAGGCCTGGATTTTCTTCTGGGATATTATCATGAGGCGTCTGTGTAATGTGATATAAAGCCTAAAGAACTGACTGAAAGGTCAGTAGAAGATTTTACTTTATTTAACTGCTTTGCCATCAAAGTCAACATTTCCCTCTCTGTCCAAAATGTGCATCTGTCTCGGTCAGAGTAGGAGGAAGTAGCTATCTGTCTTGTCAAGTCTACTTTTGAATGTTTTTGCAAGGCATATTTTTCATTTCTTCTCCTGCACAGTTGATAGAACATGCAAGATAATTTGCACACATAATGTTTAGACTTTATTATCACAGATGTTGCACAACATTGACAGTCCAAACTGATCATGTTGCACAAGCAAAATTGATGGCACACATGCAAAAGGGAGTGATATATGCTTACACTGTAGCTAGTGCAACCAAACTTAAACGGACATTAAGTGATTTGAGAGTAAAGTTTCTTCTGCGTTCTGCTGATATCACCATGTGTGTGATTCGAACAGCTGACTGTCATTCACTCAAACATGGTGGACAAGTCGCATCGAGGACAAGGGACCCACACTGTGTCGACTAAATACCTCATTCTAGGCCTGCAAAAACTTTAATTCTTCATCTCATGTGAAATGTACATTATTTAAAACATATTACTTAAATGAACTCTTTTTAGAGTATAAAATTGCTCAGTAATCCTGGCATTTTTGTGATGGGCACCAAACTGCATCAGACCTTTGGTTGCACTCCGTAGTACCATCACCAGGCCAATATTTTTGGCCTGGTGCCATAAAACCCATAAAACTGATCCCACCTCCACAAAGTTTCACACAGTTTATTGAAAAAGCCCAACTAGGGACTGGAGTTGAAAACTGGCACTGTGCTATAATCTCTATATGCAGAACATCAACTTCATGCTCTCATGTGAACCAGAAACAGTGTTGCTATGTAAATTTGCATTGTCCCTACTCAAATAAACTAACTAAAAAAATAAATAAACAAATGAATAAACAAAGACACACCCGGTGGACATCATATATTATATCCATTATACAAATTCTGAAGTGTTCGACTCTAATAAGCAAAGTTGATGGCAAAGAAAACAGACTTTTCTTTTGCTTTGATCTGGAGAAATTAAATGCCACATAAATGTTTGAGATGGACTCAAAGTGAGTCAGAAGACATATGGTTGTCCACTAACATCTGGCCAATCTCGTAACAGGACTTGTTTTCTTTTTTTTTTTTTTATCCAGAAAAGTTGTCACTTTTTCCCCTTCTCATTAATATTGCAAAGTTGACCAAATTTCTCCAAATTTTATACAGAGCACATTTCAGCTGTCTACTATTCCAGAGAATTTTGATACAAACATCATTTGATGAAGACACCTAAATGAAGTTGACAGGGACGCTATGCAAACCTAAACATTCATGCCGGAGCAATCAAACTTCACATATTTGCAAAGGGATTCCAAAGTCTGTCACATCACAATTAGTCATGCTCTATAATAGTGCTGAGAGGACCAACAGGCAATTTTGCAAATTGTGAAGTCTCAGGCGTCTGTGTGTGTTTGGTTCATTGGATTGGACCTGCTAACGGTAGCTTGCAGCTATATACAAATTTCCCATTTTCTATTCAGGGAGTGACCTTTTTATATCTTTTTTTTCTTTAAAGTTCAGTGGTGGGGGAATGCTTTTAAGTTCAGTTTTTTTTCTTTTATTATGAGGGACAAACAAGCAATGCAATAAAAGCAGCAGTTTGAGGGATCCAAGCACCATCAGCACAATTCAGCTTCTTAATGGAAAAATATCACAAAATCTCATTTGTTTGTATGAAAAGACAAGTGACTATTGTATATAAAAACCTGAAAAAAGTGTTTATTAAATTTAAGTCAGAGGAGGACATCAATCAAGAAAATGACTATATACAGTTTGAAAATGGGATAAGGTGAGATTTGAACTATCAACCTTCTGGACCAGAGATATCAAGTGAGCTAATGCTGCCATTATGTGGTCACCCAGGAGTTTGGGTCTGGACACAAGCTGACATGTGACATCTGCCGTGTAAAGAATTACTGTGTTGCCTTTGGTGGCACTTCAATGAGGACAGTCTAATAATGAGGTCAGAGGAGGCCACTGCTGATCATATCTGAGGCATTTTGAAGATGGGATAAGGGAATGTTTAAAATATAATCCTTGGGGTTCAGAGACAGCTGACTTCCCGCTGCCTCTCTCAGATTCTCATGCAGTTTGAGTTAACAATATCACAACCTGGGATGTTATTGTCAGAATGGCACTTGTTCTGTATATGTCAGTCAAGTTAGTAGGTGGATGAGGCTCCAAACACAATGGATTTGGTAAGTCAGAAACCATACATCAGAATGAGCTGATGTGGTTAATCAGTATTCCATTAACATTTTCAAATTGGAATGGAACATGTACACTGTGGCTGAGATTGGCATAAAAGTGGCATTCTATGGCTTTTTTAAGTTTTTTTTTGTTGCTACAGTCCCCCCCATTGGCCAAATGCCATCGGTTTGGCAGGACAGCTGAGCAGTTTAAAGAAAAGTCACACAACAATGTCAGGTGAAAGAATCAATCTTTCACGCAATAGCAATAGGGATCCAGTGCTTTGTGCTTGGACCCCTAATAATGTTAAGTACAAGTTTTGCTGGGAGTGACCCATAAATGAACTGACTTAATTTTTTTGTCCCCTGCAATTAAAGGTCAGAGATGGGACAACAAATTAGGCTCCATCCATAACAAGTGATTTCTGAGCCTGCTTTGGATGAAACTTGAGGGAGTGATGGATTTTGGCACCAGGGCCTGACAGTCTGAATGTAAACCTGATTGGTCCACCACAGTCCCACCAACAGGCCAAAATGTTCCCAGGCTTCAAAAAACAACACATTGCCGATTGAGAGAAAAAAAAAAGTGGTCACTGTTGACTTGTCATTATTAAAGCTGATGACTGCAGGATATTGTGAAATTATCAGTTTTGCAAAAACATCTGCTGTTTGTATTGTATTCTGGTGAGCTGCACATGTCCATTTGTGTGATTCTGAACGTGGCAGAATACTTTAAAAGTCAAATTTCTATTCAATCTCAATTTTTGGCACAATGGTAGTGAACATTTTTAGGGAGTTCACTGCAAGGTTATGATCATTTTACTTTCAAATCAGCCAAACCAAGAGAATGGATTTTCTTCAGAGTCCAGTAATTGAAAAACTTTCCCTTAAAGGCCTCATATATTCTTGAATAGAGTGACAAAGAATGGATGTTCTTACATTTTGAATTGACTTGAAGAAAATGAATCGACTGATACCCTGACACTTTTTGTATGTTTTGGACCATTTATCTTCAGTTGTTTTGAATCGAGTCCTTTTTAAAGTAAAAAGCAGCGTGTCCTCTGTGTATGATCTTGGCCATTTTTTTGAAGTTGATGACTTGAATACTTGGTGGGCTACTTTAGAAGTGCGAGTTTTTCAGGGAGTGATGTGTGTACGGTTGTGACCATTTGTCTGGTGATAAGGCAGTTTGGAGGAGGATGCCCATGCCAGGAGGGAGGTCAAGGCACCAACTCATTCCTCTTCCTAGACACTTTCATTTATCAGACCTGACTGCCTACATCACACACCCTCAAGGTAGGGGAGTATGAGCATGTGTGCTGGCTAGGGAAAGGGTGAAAAACCGACAGACAGAAATGAGTAGCATTTGTTACTCTTGGCAGGTTCAAACAGGCAGAAACAATTATCAACAATACTGTTTAACCAAGGTCTGGTGAGAAGGAATACTGCCTTTACATCTATTAGCATACCTTTAGGTTATTTGAATGGACACAATGCCCAGCCTTCAATAAAACATTCTTCCAGATTACGTTAACCTGAGCTTTTTCTCACATATCCAATAGTTTTCAAGGTAAAGTCAACCTCAACTTTAGGATGAAAAGAAAAGAAAAGAAAAAAAAACATTTCTTCCCTTTCCTCACAAACTGAGAATAATTTTCTGAGATTTTCTGCCACACAGCAGCTCTGTGGTCCCATATCCAGCCTGCTGGATGGATACAGTGGCAGTGCTGTTTAGCCATTTTTGAAAGCCAGACTGCTGGAAAAAAACAAACAAACATCGAAAGTGAAACCAAAACAAATGTGAGTTCTTGTGTATCACTGAGAACAATTTCTCAGCTTGGTGTCACCGCTCAAAATCATGTAGTTTTGCAGTCTATACCTATTTCATTCATTTCATATACTAACGGTGAAGCCGTTGTTCTTGCTGCAGGGAAGCAGTTTACATGACAGACTTGGTGGATATATTACACTGGCATGGGGCAGCAAATAGCACTATATGGGTAACAATCTGAAGTGCAAGTGGTCAAACCTGCATTGAAATATGTGCACAAATAAATATGAAATATGAAATATGTGTACTAAGCCATTACAATGACAATTAAAGTGAAGGTTAAACCTAGAGTATGGAACTTTTCACTTCTGTAAGATATTTCTCCTTCTTCCTGTATTAAATGCTGCTTGAAAAATACACTTTAAGCCACTCAGAGGAAAACCTTTCAATTGTCACGTCCAAAGGATAAATGGACAAAAAAAGAGAGTTATGGAATATGGTTATGGTAATTATTCTATGTGCTATAATATTAAATGTGTAATTCCAGTAGAACCAGGTGCCAGGTTTTCCCTCTACCTTGTCTCCTGGTTGACTGACAGGCAAGGCATCCAATCACAAGTACATGCCCTAGCACACCTGCCACTGCTCTCGTCATCAGCCAGGGGTTTTAAGCCATTGTAGAAGCCACACTCATCACCGAGTTATTGCGTCATATTAAGCTGAAGTTTTTGCTGTTCTGGACCCTCGCTCTTGTGGACTTTTTGAACCAAGCCTGTTTTTGTTGGACTGTGATTTTGCCCTAGCGTTTTGAAACCTTTGCCTTGCTCTTGCCCCTCTGTTGCCAATCCTTGCCTGCTCATGTGGGTTTTCTCAATCCCCTCTGTACTGCTGCCTGAGTTTTCTGCCTACCTGATCACTGACCTCTCTGCCTGCCTTTTTTTGACTTTTGATTATCTGCCTGTTACCTGCCTGTGCCTCTGCTGTATCTGACTGCCTACCTGTGTACCGACTTCACTACCTGTTTTTGACTCTGGATTTTTGCCACAACCCATGCCCTGTGCTTTATATTTCAGTTTTGACTGTTCAGTTGTCTGAGTGCTTTCCCCTTGCTTTAATTAAAACACCTTTATGGCAATCCTTCTGAGTCTGCCCACAATCTCTACCTGGCCACACCGGCATTGAGAGGCGTATTGTCAGTGGGTGATAGGTTTAGTCATCACTGTGTAAACTGTGATTTGGTATTACAAAAAAAATGTATCAAACATTAGTTTTTATTTAAAAGCTAAACTAAAGTTTTAACTTTTACCATTAAAAAAAAAAGTTTCAGTCTTTTTTTAGTTTGTGTGTTGTTGTTGTTGTTTTTTTGTTCTAACCTAAAAATTTGTCTGAGTAATTTATTCATGGGGCTGCTATGTAAATCTTTTAGTTTGTGTCATTTTAGACTCACGGCCACAACAGAAAGAACCTTTGTGTTGCTTGATAGAGTGGCCGCCAAAAGGCCATCCATCCAAGTCTATTTGCTTCTGTTTGGAATACAAGGACGTACAAGAATAGATGACAGTATCATCTACTAAGCCATGTGAAACGACTGTGAAACAACCCACACTGGAGGAGAATATTTTCTTACATTCCTCTCTGTCTGCTTCTTTTTCACACAAAACAATTTGTATCAAAGTGTTTGTCCCACTGGCTTGGCCCAACTTCACCCTACCTATAAACCTAAAACTTACCTTAACTGTAGAAATAAACGTTTCCTCAGGTGCAGATTAAGAAGTGTGTCTTAACATGTGGGGACACTTTGGCCTTAAAAGTGTGGACAAGGGCACACCAGCAACCAGATAGACACACGTTATATTAACTAACACATCATGTTTCATCAGTATAGAGGCCTGCAGATTTTATTCAGGCTTGGGTTGGGTCAGCTCTGATTTTTTTTTTTTTTTTTTTTTTTTGTTAT
>OMLB01062919.1:28529-38755 GCA_900302555.1 Myripristis jacobus | reverse complement strand
AGAGACTTTTTTTTTTAAATATATATTTTATTATTATTATCATTTCAATGATTTGTTGCCCAGTTACAAATAAATATTTTAAAGTGACAGTAATTGTTCTAATTGATTTTTTATGCAATTTATATCAGTTTTTAAGCAGATTTATGGAGTGTCAGCTGTAGTTTTATAAACAAAAGAATAGATTTGCCAAGAGTATGTGAGAAATATTTTTTTTCTTATGGACCTTGACACGTTATAATGATAAATTGGTAGGCCTTGGGGCGGGAAAGCTTAAGAAGGTGGAGAACCTCTGTAATTCCCTGTACAGTGCACCCTTGGTAATTCATTATCCTTTAACCCTTTTCAACTCTCCTGAACACAGGAGCCCTTCTGAGGAACCAGAAACCCTTACCTTTCTCTGCAGTGGAACCAGAAAGAAAAACATACCATAATTCTCAGTTTGGGACTACACATCATGTCACAGGTGATCTCTGGTACTCTGCGTGAAAGCTGTTTCCTCTTTTCAGCTCTCTGTTTTCTAGAATCCTCAGACTCATTTTTGACTTCCACGCATTTGCTCTCTAAAATCAACTGCAATTTCCCAGTGACATGGTAGTAAAAAAAAAATCACAATCATAACAACAACTTTGACGTCTTCAGTCTTTACTGTTTTGCTGTTATCACTTGCATGCAGAATGGCTGGATACCTCCTCCCTGTTTGCATTAAGTTTGTTGTTTTCAGGGTGCAATAGCTCATTCACTTTGCCCTCAAACCATCCTCCGAGACCGAGCAGCTTTGACCCCAGAATATATTTAGCAGATCATAGAATGACTTGTTCTCACATGGATCACCACAACAGTGAATCTCCTTGACACTGCAGCAGCAGTCTTTTCAAAGATGTACCGTCAGCTCATAAAATGTGATCAAGTATAATGATGTCACTGCATTCCAGAAATATACCCACCTCATTTTTCATGAGCTGAAATTCCTTTATGGAGTAGAGACTTCCAGTACCCACTCATGCTGGCGAGACGATAACTTCAACGGCATCGCGTTGACAGCGCAACTCGCATGAAAGCCACGAGGGAAAGATTTTTTCGACACCGTCAAAAAAAATTGAGCTTTTTCCCACTGAAAGTATGAACAGGTAATTCCTCAAGGGTAAATCTAACCTGACATCCACGGTGGCTGGTCTGAGCCTCTGGGCAAAACCCAACGAATTGCCTCTTTCTGTTCACGAGAGCGGGGGGGCAGGAACATGCATAAAAATCAGCAGGAAATGTCAAGAACTATTTCATGCACTCCTTCACTTTATCCATCACTCCCTCTTCCTCTTAATCTGGTTGTCGACCCTTCCATTTTTACTTCTTTTACTCTACTGTTTTTCTTTAGGCATACATTGAGAAGAAAATGTCCAGGAACGCAGCTGTCTTCATTTGATCATCAGATTTGGGTCAGGCACTGTACTGGTAAATACTTTGAAGTGTTTCACAAGTACAAAAAATTTATCGAATGTGCCTCCCACAACTTTGACTGGGTGCGCTGCCAACTGTGAAAAAAGGCAGTCACTTAAATTCTTCATTTGGTTGGTTTCCTTTAATATGTTTTTTTTTTGTTTGTTTGTTTGTTTGTTTGATTCAGGCTATTTTTCCCTCCAAAGGACCCAATTTCAAGCCATTGTTTCGACTAGTCTGGAGAATCAGACAATTACATACATTTACTGCATGAAATCACTTAATTGACTTTCCTGTAATTGTTCATGCGCTGCTTCCATTCGTGAATTTCTAGATGTTTCTCCTTCTCCCTGCTTTTATCAGTCTGTCTAACCCATTTCTAAGAATTTACACCAGTGGAGTACTTGTTTTGGCAAGTGATCAAATCCCATTGGCTGTATCTGGAGGAGTGTTGAAAACAACTCTTCATCCCCTATGAAAATGAGCTGACCAGCGGACATTCTTGAGTTGGCAAAGCAAACATCAAATAGAAAGCATTAGTCTTGGCATGGCATGAGCACATCCAACCAGGAAATCAGACAGTTTTTCTAAAACTTTCTAGAACTGCTAAAGTATTAGAAGTATATAGATGCATTTTTTATATATATATGTAGACTGGATGTACAAAATATTAAGGATCCTCTTCATTTTGAGTTGCAGCTTCACACTGAAATTGTTTTAAAGCTCAAAATCCCTCTGTACCTCATCTGCATCTGCATCTCCTCTTTTAGGATTGGTTTTGATCTAACGAATAAAGTGAATAAAGCATAGTGGCTTTTATCTGGACTCGCCTCCTCCGTGTGCTTATTGCTACAGGAAAAGGTTTAGTCTGGTCCCTTTACTGCCAATTATATGTGGCAACCATTCCTCTCCTGGGCCAAATTTAACATCACTCCTTAAGGCTCTCCTTCCACTATACACTCTTCTGTATGTCATTGGCCCATTTTGCTCCACGTCTTCATCCCTTCCTCCATCTCTCCATCCAACATGGAGCCTCTCCCATGCTTCTCCTTTGAGCTCCTTCAATTCCCAGAAGACGGATGAGGAACCAGGATGGGGGTTGGGGTGGTGGTGATGATGGGGGATGGAGGAGAGATGGCAAAATGCAAAGAACAGCTTTCTCGGAATCTCAAACGCCCACGCAAGGGCACATTGGCTTACACACACACACACACACAATAGCCAGCTTGATACCACCATACCCATTGGCACATGCACACACACACACACACACACACACACACACACACACATGCACCAGCTTGGTGCCAGTCTCTTCCCCCGTTCCCCAAACCCCCTAGAAGGGCCCTGTGTGATTTAATTGGTGTAATTATATTTGCATAAGTCTGGCCCGTTTCAACATATGCACACACACACACACACACACACACGCACACACACATGCGCACACACACGCACACACACGCCCCTCACAAGTTTTAATAGGCAGGATAATTGAATATGGTTCTCCCAGTAGTGCCCTGAAGGGGTCTGTGTCTATATTCTGAAAAGGATCAGTGCTCCGTACATTAACTTAGATAAATAGTATATTATTTTCAAATAGCTGAACTGCTGTGTTAATTATAGACTTCAAAGGTTATTCGAGGTTGAAGGAAACATTTTCTGTCTTTATTTTAGAGCTGATTAGGGAGCTTTGGTCAATAAAGTACAGCACATAAGGCATATTTGCTGCTATTGGCCGAACAACAAAAAGGTACACTGTTGTAGCTTTTTGTCTGACAGCGCAAACGAATCCACGACTCGTTAATGAAGGAGAGCAAAAATAATGAGATGATGAAGACGGCTTGATGAGGAAATCGCATGGCATTTCCCCAAGTGCATTTTTTTTCCTCCCGTAATTATTGTAACGTTACGGCTTAATACTGAATAAATGTACGCTCCTTGTTCAGAGTGAGCAACAATAGCGGCAACATAATTACCAGCTGAGCAATTCAGTTGGAAAAGCTGATAACAGCAGCTACAAGAGACCTTTAGTTGTTATTATTACAGTGGTGGTGGCAAGACATGAGGCGGCCAATTAAAACGGACTTCTATTAAAAAATGTGTTTAAATTTTATTAGTGGAATTGTGGCTCTGTATTCCTCAAATCGTAACACCAAAATCAGTTGTGCAGCCACATGCATGGTTGCACTGTGGGTACATTGTTTCCAATTTTAAGGTTGAGTGGCATCATCAGATGAATTTAATGTAATAAGAGCATACATACAGTGGAGTGAAAGGGTTCATACGTGGTGTAATAAAATTTGTTTTGCTATGGCTGAGGCGTTTGGTGTTTTTCCTTATCAGCGTTCTGCTCTCAAGGTTGCAAAGTGTGTTATCAGCATTATCGTCGCAGGCAAGTGAAACGCTTGTATTAAGCAAAAAAAAGAAAGAAAAAAAAGGGCTGGTTTTCAGGAGCTAGGGACAAAAGTCTTGACAATGACGATGTATTTTTAATGTAATCCAATGGGCTTTGAAAAGATTTCATAATCTTGAGAGGCCAGAGGATTTTCCCCAAACCCATAGTTTTCACATGATGACAGTGTTATGCTCTTCAGTTTCTGCTGCTCAATTCTCAACCGGTGATGAATGTAAAAAATTTAACACTAGAGAGGCAAAGCTCTGCCATTTGACTGCTGCTTTAAATTTTACAGCTGAGATATTCGAGCTTTGAAAATTTGTCTCCGTGATGATTTCCTAGACCCACTTTCTGTACCAGCCAGTGGCGATCGATTTTCAAAGAGGAAACATTGATTAGAATTATATCCAGCTGCTTAAATTGATGGCCTGTTGGCTATTTCTTAGATGCCCAGTGTTCACCGGCTTTCAGTGTCCAATGCTGGGACATCCTGTTGACTCCGAGGACTCAGAGATTGTCCATACATTCTGTAATCTGGCATAAGACTTTTGTCAATCTCACAAATTTTTCTTGTTACTCCACATTGTATTCAAATATTCCATACTGCATACTGCTTCCATATTACTGATAACACACTGAAATGCCATCAAATGATATTGAAATGAAAATAAGAAAATACATTTTTTTTAAATCACTTGTTCCTTCTAATAATGCAATGAAAGGCCTTAAAAATGAAAAAGAAAAGAGAAAAGGGAGAGAGGATATAGCCTCCACATCTTTAAGGACACCAATGGTTTATAAATTGCCTCCTATTCTTAGACACCTACAATGCCATGTGACTGACAAATCGTAGGCAGTTCCAATTTCACATAATGCACTGTTGCATGTTTTAGGCATTTTTTTTTTAATTCACAGGCCACAGGAACCCTCTCCCTTTTGCTTTGTTAACCGTATCTCCCTTCCCCCCTCTCCTTTTCTCTTTCTCTTTCATTTATGAACTCGCCTCACCTACGCTTTCCATCCCTCCCCCCCCTCCTCCTCCTCCTCCTCCTCCTGCTCACGTCTTCCTCTTCTCCACACATCCACCGAACCCCTCGCCTAAAAATGAAATCAGATTTTTTTTTTCATCCTTCTCTCTCTCTCTCACTGTCTCTCTCTCTCTCTCTCTCTCTCTCTCTTTTTCTGGATGAGGGTCTCTGGGTCTTTTGTTCATGTAGCCTCCTGTCGTTGCCATGGTGACCGCGTGTATACATACTGTTGCTCCAGGAGAGAAAAAGAGATGGAGAGTGAAGGGAGGCAGAGATATGAGAGAGAGAGAGAGAGAGAGAGAGAGAGAGGAGGGAAAGAGAGGAGATGGGGAGGCAGAAGTGGGGGAGGCAGACAGAGAGAGGAAATATGAAACCAAAAATCATGAAACAGTGATGGAGATGGCAAAGAGATGGTGAGAAAATGGGGAGGATGAGGAGGGATGGAGAAAAAAAATTGAAGAAATGCGGAGGAAGGGGTAGATAGAGAGGAGTCTGGGAGAAATAACAGAGACTTTTCCTCGACTGTACCCGCAGCAGGAATATTGCTTTCCCAGGTCAGATTATCCTCAGCAGAATGAAATGAGCCGACCGACTCCAAACCAAATTCATCTATGTGATTCCCGTTTCTGTGTCTCAGCATATCTTTATCATTATCATCTGTTTGTTTTGTTGTGGGTAATTGAATTTTTTTCAGAAGCACGGCAATATTTTCATATCTAATCTAGTGTCTTGGCACTTATCCCCCGCGCTCTGTATCTGCTTGTAACACATGAGGATACGCTTATTGTGCTGCAGTTGCATTTATTGCAAGAAGTGCTAGATAAGAGCGACATAGTGAAAATATGCAATGCACTATAATGTAAATAAAAACAATATGTATAATCAACCATACACAGAATGCTACCAGTTGGCATTTTATTCATGTTCCCTTTGATTGATTTTTCACTCATTAGATTGCTCAATATATACAGTAACATATACACTGATGGTGGAGAACATGAAACCACTGAGAGAGAGAGAGAGAGAGAGAAGAGAGAGAGAGAGAGAGAGAGAGAGAAAGAGAGAGAGAGATTCTGTGCCTGCTATCTTTCTTTCTTTCAGCCACTAGTCATTTTTGCGTGGTGACTCATAACTCATCATGCTATATTTTGAAACTGTCTAATTGCACCATAATTACATAATTACAGAAACGAGGCCGCTGTGATTTATAACCGAACTAAAATATCTCAAAATGAGGGGAAAGCAGAGGATAGGGCCATTTTGCGTTCTCATTCCTAACTTTTATCCAACACCGTGAGCGCAAACGGAAGCATAACTCACTGTGTCCGAATATGGCCTCATAACAAAGAGAGGCAAGGGACAATAATGAAACGATAAGAGCAGGATAGAGTTGTGTTTTTGAAAGATTACGTCCAAGGCGTCTTTGCTTTATTGGATGGTGAGCTGAAGAGAGAAAGAGAATAGATGAGGGGGAGGGATGACAGGAAATAGAGGTCACAAGCTGGAGCCAAACCTATGACATTGTGGGTACATGATATCCACTTTATCCTGTATATCCACTACTAAATCTTACATATTAAAAAGTATAAAGAAATGTTCATGGAAAATTAAAAAAGAGGACAAAAGGAAAAGGGCTGGGATAGATGATAATATAATGGGAAGAAACTGTGAATCAGGGAAGAGAACAGGGGAACGGAAAGATGAAAGAAGAGCCAAGAAAGGGAAAGTAATTGAGAAAGCAAAAGAGGAACAGAGAGCGACAGATAGGCTAGATACCAGAATCCTCATTCAGGCATCCTCCTCCACCCAGTTGTCTATGTTTGCCGTATTAGAGGCCCTGTAGGAATCCAAACCCTGCAGACAACCAGCCATCTGCCATCTTGGCTCCAATCCAGCACCGCTCTGTGGAGCCAAGATGGCGCCCGGTCACACAGAGTCAAAAGGATTCCACATAACACTCGCCATAAATGGAAGACATGCAGGCTACCAACACTCAAAAGAATTACGCTATCTATTTTCTGCAGTTGACTCATCTATAGTGTGAATTATACTCCAGTTGTGCCTGTGGTGTCCACTGGTTACAATGAAGCCCGCCACAAGCAAGCTTTTAAATGACCGCGTTGCATTTTGACAAAGTGCATGGTGACAACAAGTGCTATTACATGCGTGCCAGCTGTCTTTGATGGTCCATTTGGTGCAATTCATTTTAAGGAGAAAAAAAAAAATTCCACAGACTTGAAAGCACCACGGGAAAGTTATTCATTTCAGTGTGCATGCTGCTTTAATTATTTTACTTGTCAGTGTGAATGAAATGGAAATATCTGCCTGGAAAATAGTCCCTCTTCATTATGTGGCTTAACAAACTCTTTATCACATCGATGACTTTTTAATTTACAGGATTAGCAGTCAAATTCAAGCGAGGGTGCCCCCAGATCTCCACCCCCCCCTCGGATTTGTCCTCGGATTTGTTCCCAAAAATCTGGTGACCTAAGTGTCAGGTCAGCATGGCTGGGTGTAGGTTGTATGTGGCCGGTTGCCGATGTGATGGGCAGCAGTTCAGCCGCGGCTAACTCCTTCAGTGTGACAAATGAGGCCACGAGGTGACCGTGAACAACAACAGCTGACATTCCTCTGCTGGTGGAGAACGAGCGAGCCTCCACTCCCTGGTTCGTTAAGTTGCTGGCAGTCTGCATGCATGGCTGGTGACCTGCTTATAGGAGGACCCAGGCTGGAGCCGAGAGCCGCGAAAGAAATGATGAAGGAGAGATGGAGAGATAGATAGAGGAGTTATCAGTATCACTGTGATTAACCGAGTTCTTTCACACATACACACACACACACACACACACACAAACACACACAGAGTTGAAGAAGCATCATGACAAGGCACTCTAACCTCAGTCTATTCCTGGCCCATCCAGAGTAATTGGCATCATTCCATTGTAATAATCCCATTCCATTGGGCACACACACAAACATGCACACACACATACACACACACACAAAGTCTCCATTATAATAATCTCTATTCCCATACACACCCACACGCTCACAGGCCACCAGAGATGCAACACCACCCTGAAGTAAACTGGAAGGAGGTTTATCCTTTTATCTTAAAATATTTATATTTTTATCATTCCTTTTAATCATTTTTCCTTTGATCAGTTAGATATTATCTGTGAAAATGAAAGGTGTTTTTTTTTCCACACACAAATATAAATAAATAAATAAATGGGGCATTCTATCTCTTTCCATTAGTTATCAAGGGTCACTCTGTGTTGGATACACCTAAACAGAATAGACAAAGATGGATAATGAAAGCAAGAGCAAGGCACCTATTCTTTACTTTTTTAATTGTTTTTTGTTTCTGTTTTATTGTCTCTAGAAGACTTTGTCCCTACAATACTAAAGACTGAACGATGACGACGATGGTGATGATAATGATGATGACAAGTATTAAAAATGTCACAATCAACCTCCCACCCTGTTGTTTTGAGTCCTGACTGAGCATGTGTGTTATATTTAGCTGAGGTCCGATCTATATCTCTTTACTAGGTCAGAGGGATTATGAGCATGTCCTAAGTATCAATATAATTACAGCTTACATGTGATTACATGATATTCATCCACACATGTGTAACTGCATAATCCAAACGTAAAAGTCAGCATATTTCAATCTGTTTGTCTTATCACTGACACTGAGACAGATTACCACAGAAAACATCTTGATATTGTGTGCGTGTGTGTGTGTGTGTGTGTGGATATGCTAATCTCTCATTTCATCCATAATCAACAGCACATTAAGCAGGGTGAGTCTTAGGTCAGACACTGGTGTTCATGCTCACAAGTTCAATGGTGTGTAATGTGCCGACACACACGCACATGCATGCATGCGAGTAAATGTGTAGATACTTGTGTGTACTTGTGTTTCCACATGTGAACATGCGTGTAAGTGTGTGTTAATATGCGTCTGTGCCTCAGTTAGTGTAATGTAGGCTAACGCTGAGGGGGCAGTATCCCTCTGGAGGGATTGTCACATCTAATAGAGTTGCTGTTAATGACGTGGGCTGTCTGTGTGTGTGTGTGTGTATGGGTGTGCATGTGTGCAGACTGGATTAAAGGGTCTATAATCTGCAGGATTAGTGCCAGTGGATTGAGACTCAGATTAAATTCCACACCAAGCAGGGTCTCCTCCTTCAGAGACACAGATTACTGCGAGTGTGTTCTTGTACTTTTCACATTGGGACAGTCAAAGTCCTCGCTGGGACGGAGGACGGAGGAAAATCACTTTATCTGCTCTCAGTTTGAAAAGGGGGTCATGTTAAAGTTAGGATTAGCCGACTCACTGACAATGGCCTTCATTACCTCCACTTAAAAGGAAGATGTGTCACTTATTATGTCACCTTGCTTGTTCTGTGGCTCAGTTTCATGCCATTTGGGGCACATATGTACAAAATTACCAAGATAAGGTTTCAGGATACAGAAGGCATGATAAGCAAGTGTGTGTTTGTGTTTGTGTTTGTGTGTGTGTGAGAAAATACTTCCTACCTCAAATGAGAAAATCCCTTTACACCTCAAAGCACACACATATGCTCTCGCTCTCTCGCTCTCTCTCTCCCCCTCTCTCTCTCTCTCTCTCTCTCTCTCTCTCTGCTGGTCTCTCTCTCTGCTGGTCTCTCTCTCACACACACACCACACACACAGTCAATATTACTGTGATCAAGCACCATGTAATCAAAACATTGCAGGGGGAAAAATTACTGACAGCAAGCCGTCACACACATTTTTCTTCACTTCAAATGTAAATCATTAATCTGTTTGATGTTGGCACCAGGACAGAAAAGCTGCTTTAAAAAAAAAATGCATATAAGAGGCAATATTTATATATTTATATCTCTAAACAACTTTTCTCATTTCTGTCCTTGGTACCGGAGGAGAAAAACACTGTGTAAGAAAATACATCTAAAGTATTTCCTCTCATGAATCAAGGCTTTAGACAAAGAACCATATCAGTGGGTTTTTTATCAGCTTATTTATGTTTCTCACGTAAAGCCTGCATGTCACGGTGTTGTGCACTGTCATGGCTCAAGTTGGGCATTTTCTCTTCATAGCTGAACAGTAGTGGCTGTGCACATTTGTGATTTCGCAATGTTTTCGGGCAAAGCAGTGTTTGATTCCTTTTATTTCCCGTTCTCTGTTCTTCCAAATATCTTCGTCCCCCTCTGTCCAACCCCCTCCACTCCCGCACAATGCCTCCCTTCTTCAATTTTGACCTTTAAATACATTGTCAGGGTTTTTTATATCTTTCTAGAGACACAAACAAAACCTGAAATCGCCTGCAGGATTCTGTTCACAAGCTCACAATC
>OMLB01062917.1:18764-34492 GCA_900302555.1 Myripristis jacobus | reverse complement strand
GAAAGTGAAAAGGAAAATAAAAGAGGAGAGGAGAGAGGAGAGCAAAGGAGAGGAGAGGAGAGGAAAGGAGAGGAATGGAGAGGAGAGTAGAGGAAAGGAGAGGAAAGGAAAGGAGAGGAGAGGAGAGGAGAGGAGAGGAGATTAAGAAGTGATGGGGGCAAGCGGTCATGCAATTGAGCACCGGTGAATTGCGATCATGCCCCTACCCTCTCCTATCTCTTCTGTTGCTTTCCACTATCTTTATCCCTCCACCATTTCCCCTGTCTCCTGTCTGCTTTGAATTAGGTTATAAAAGTTAAAATGAACTCTGCAGGCACAGAACGCTCTCTATGGGCCTCTCACATGGCATGCATTTAAAACTGCTGGTTTGGTTTTATTATTATTTGAGCTCACCATTGTTGGTAATTCACTGTCTGCCTGTGTCATTCTGTGTGTGACGTTGAGCTCTCTGGCTACTGTACCTCAGGCGGCTCTATAGCCCAAGAGAACAGGAGCTGAGAGTGGATGGGTCCCGTGTAAACTGAGCAGCGTGGTGTAAATTGAAAGGGTTAGTGATCTGTGGGAAACTTGACTCCCTTGCCATTACATTAACACATTTGTGGTTCCAGATGCAGTTCTCTGAGCACAGACAATCTGTCTATGGAGAGCACACAGTCAGCCCAGCTGGGACCATGTGAGGAACCGGCTCACTATTTTAGAGAGAGACACTGGATGTTGATGAGGGAAGGGGGATAAAGAACCCTTAGTTTGATTGACTGATGTATAGATGGATGGATGGACGAGTGCATATTACATTGGTTAACCAATGGAACATCCACCTAATCAATGAATAAATGAGTCATTTATCCATTAATCTATTCATGTAGTCATTAATATATCATTGTAGTTATATATGATTAGTAGCACTAACCCTAACACTAACCTTATATTTTACTTAAATTACCCTCCTGCAATAAAGAAAAAAAAAAACAACCCTGACAAAAGACCGCCTTGTGTTCTGTGTTACTGAAAAATTGAAGCAAGTATTTAAACTCTGGGCACTCTAGATGAACTGATTGTGGCAGTGCTATTTACTATGGGGTTTTACCTTGTCACAGCTAAAGGGGAAATAGTCTTTTGTCTTTTACATTGAATACAAAGTGGTACTGCAGACAGTATGTCTAAACCTTATTATGCCTTTGAGTAATACTGAGCTGTATGTGGCCAGTGGGTGTGTAGCGGGCCATGGCTTCGGGCTTTGAGAAATTGAAAAGAAAAGGCTGCTTATTAGATCTTCCTCATCAACCCTTTGCCCAGATCAACATCAGTATTAGGAGGAAATCCCAGGGGCTATTCCATTGAAACCTTGGGTGTGTGGATAATGCCAGCAACAGTATTGCCAAATCTCTAAGGATTTGCTTTCTAATCTTAGTCTGATCTCACAATCTCAAAAAAGTGATTACAGAAATGCCCGCAGTTCTTACTGTGTGTGCAACATGCCCACTTTGAGCACAGAGGATGCTCAAAGAAAAAGATATGATAAAACTTTCTTGTTTTTCTGCATTCATCTAGAACTACATTTGTAGGTGAGTTAAGGAAAGAGAATCTACTCTAAACAAAGCTGTTTTTTATCATATGAAGAGACAGGACAAGGGATAACATCAGAGGTTTTCACTGGTTAAGGTGTACAATAATGTAATCAACAGCTTAAAAACACCAGGTGAGGCCATTGTTTATAGGTTTTAGCCTACTTACACTGCACTTGACTGGCAGTCGTGGCTGGCTTCATTTGAGAAGATAATCCCTCTTGATTATAAACCAATGACACAAAGGGATGCAAAATTTGTCACTTTGAACCCGGGTCTTCCCACTGAGGGATGGCCTGTCTGGCCAACAGGCCACCCTGCTGCTTTTACTTAATACATTAACCCGTACAGAAGATGCCCACACACCAGCTGCGGACGAGGCAGATTAGTAGTTGGAAGGATAACAACTGTAAATTAAAACTGCTCCCTGATTGATTTCCTTCATAAAATGAAGCACTGTGGCTGTCTGGGGTGGACTACATCCCACTGGACAGGCAATAAAGCACCTTTCACACAACCTGGGGGATGGTTAGATCTGTAATGGGTCTGTGGATGGGAGATGAGGTCAGGTGAGGCCGGTTGAGGGAAGGCTAGGAACTGTGAATTTACGTCCCATTTCTACCCATTCAATACAGCACAAGGTACAAAAAAAGAGTCCTTTGACAAAAAATAACCTGACACAGCCAGCTGATCTCACAAGGTCATTTCTGTTTGATTCACAAGACCATCTGGCCAATTCTCCAACCGAAACATCACAAAATGGCTGAACCAATCAGAGTCCTTTAAGTAATTACAGGCACGGCTCAGGTGATGATGAAAACAAGACGTTGCAGTACAGAATTGGAAAACAGCAACAGAGCATCAATGCAGATTTTCCTTACAAAGACATTAAAAATTGTGCATTAACATGTTAACGAGCTGGAATTATGCTTCCCAATATGTTTGCTCACTTTCACCTGCTTCTGTCTGCTTCTGTCTGTTTAGCTTTGGGGCTCTCTTATTCATAAATTACATCATATAGTTAGTTTATTTGGACAACTTAGTTACCGATAGACAGATGGTTGATGCAGTCACCTGTTACTTATTTTGACAAACTCCTTTTGCCGCCAGCCCTTTTCCAAACACTTTAAACTGTTTCATGAGGTGGACAACAGAGACAAATTGTTGTTATTGTGACGCTGGAAGAATCTTCTTTTGAAGTAATTTTACTTGCATTCTGAGTCAATATTAGCTCTTAAATGCTACTAATAAAAATGCTAATCCTGAGCTTGGAGTAACAAAAGTCCTGTGAGCGTCCAAATAAATTTTGCCCTGACAATTTCACTCTGGTAACACATTAAATCAGAGATAGACAACTGTGTGACACAAAGTGCTGCGAGCATGCAGGCTTTCATTCCAAGTCCAGTCTACGCCCGGTGATTTCACTGATTAACATATGTACCTTCAGCCAGAGAAGAAGAACTAATAAGTGAAAACACCTGCTCTGGACTTTGGTTGGAATGAAAACCTGCGGTCTCTTGGCGATCCGTGGCACACAGTAGCTTTTTCCTCGGCTAAATGGAGGGAAATGGTGGTAAAAAAGATTAATTACAAAATTATTGGCAGGAGGAGAACACGGTGACAGTCTGGAGAAGCAGAGGGAGACTGGTTAGGAGTGTTTCAGACCGGGGTCAGGCTCTCCATGTATGGCAGTGATTGGCTGGGCCGGCGTGCTTGACTGTCGGCCAGTTTACACCAGGGTGGATGGATGTGGGCAGTGTGCTGTGCGTCAGCCTCCAGTCTGACATGTGTTTAGCCTTTTTTTTCTCTCCTGGAGCACGGCTCTCCCTCTTGAGCTCAACACATCCAACACCGAAAAGGGGAGCATCAAACAGTGTTATGAGACATAAAAAGATTTTTTTTGTCATCACTTCGTTTGTCACGCTGGGATTGCCAAAAACATGTTGGTGTCCTTCACTCTGCCTACCTGTCCCCTCTGCCTCTTTATCCTGTCTCTATTTTATATCTATGTTTTGGGATTCGTAGGATGACAACTGCATTAAACACATCCTTTTTGTAATTTTGGGTTTTGTTCCGCTTGCAAATCACCCTAGCTGTCACTCTTTCTTTATACAACTGGGCCATTCCAGAGTGGAGATGAGCAGCCTGCTATAGTCACCACTGGCCTTCTGCCAGCAACTAAGGATCTGCAGCCACTTCTCATGCTTACAACATTATGATGGTGAGACTTAGGTTGCAAATGGGGTGCAAATGCAGTCAGAATTCTCTGGAATTAAATATGCCGGGGAATATTTTACACTGGGGAATATTTTCTCTGCATCATTATGCGAATCCTTCTCTGTGATTAACTAAATTTAAATCGCAAAATGAGGATGAGCCACGAACAAATCCGTGATGCATACCATTTTAACTCTAGTTATCAGTTAGATTCATAATGATTTAAGTATTCTGTCTGCTAATGTTAAGTCGGCTGGCTCAAGCTTGGTTTCTACAAACAATTAATATTTTGAAACGTATGAGTCATTTTCACCCTTTGACAGTCTGCAAAAAGTTACAGTAGCTGTTGCTTTAATCTCTTCTTGCTTGGACTGCTTGAACTGCTTTTCATCCTTCCTTAGTCCAAACTGTTTTGTTTTCATTGCGAAGACAAGTTAATGTCAACCCAGCTTCAATACCTTTACATTGGCTGTCAGTTAGTTCATTGATTGATTAAGATTTTCTTTTAGAATGTAGTTTGATCAGCAGTTTGATCTTAGTGAGCTCCAATACAAAGGTGACTGGGTTTCTACCAGGTATGTGACAGGTATTTATTCCAAGTGTTTAGGCCACCAAGATCAGGGTCATCTTTGAGACACATCTTAAGACTTGTTTTCACTTTTCAAATATATCTTGCCACAGGAATATAAATTACTAGTAGTATGTGAGCACTATATTCATATTAGTAGCAATAGCACTCTATGTGCCCCCTCCCAAGGTTTCCTTCATACAGTTCTTTCCTCCTAAGACTTTCATGGGAGTTTTTTCTTGTTCTCAAAGGAGGTTGTATGGTTTGAGTGAGATGTTTTCATTTATCATTTTCATAATGTGGGTGTTGCGAAGCTCTTTGAGACGGTAAATGTGATTACAGGCTATACAAATAAATTTGACTTGACATGATGTGAATAGTAATAGTTGTAGCGGTAGCACAATCATGGTAATATGTATTGTTTTTACTGGCATTGAGGCCTCAGTATTATGGCACTTAAGTTTATAAACATGCATTTCTCTTTCTCTCTCCCTGTCTCTCTCTTTCTCGCTCTCTCTCTTGTTCTCTCTCACTCTCTTTAGTTACAGTATCTCAGTGTGTACAAGGTGGCAGGAGTTTCAACTTTTTCCTTATTAATTATTCATTTCAGGGCATTGCTTCAGTCAGAAAACCAATCCCTCCTAAAATATCTTTTTCTACGTTTGTGTTGTTGCAGAGACTGAAGGGAGGCTTGACAAAAGGATCTGGAAGTGACCATTTATATTAACTCTACGTCATTTAAATTCAGCTCATGTTAGTCATGCTCTTACACTAGCTCCTCCACTAGCTTATACTAGCGAGGGCACTGTACTAGCACAAGTTCATTGAAACATGTTTGAGCAGCAGCTCTCAGCGTTTTTCCTCAGGGACACATTGATGGAGAACTGTCAAATGTTTTACTGTTTGGTTTGATATGATGTGAAGTGATGTCACACTAACAGTTTTTTCCCTTGCTATTATAAGACTCTGGCACAGCAACTAAGAGTTTTGTGCAGCGCCCAAGTCAAGTGAACAGCAGATATGGAGGGGAAAAATGTTTTAATATGCAGTGCTCAAGCAAAAAAAAATCTGCCTAATAAAAAGGCTTTGCCTATCAGTCTGTGGATGCTCCGAGGCAGGCAAACCCTCGCAGCAATGTGACCAAGTTAAACATGAATTTCCAAAAAGAAAAGGTTTGCTATGCAACCATTTTGGTTGCAGTCTAGTAGCCCTGCGTTTGCTAATGGTCCAGAAAACCACAGTCGGGTCAGCTCTGGCTTCACACTTTCCCTGTTGATCAAAGGGAGGCTGCTGAGACACATGCATGCGCATGTACACATGCAAATGCACACTCTCTTTCTCCCATTCCCTCTCTCTCACTCACTTATACACACACACACACACACACACACACACACACACACACACACACACACACACACACACACCACACAAAATACACAGCAGACCCCTGTGCGCCTACAAACAGCACCTAAGGCCTCCAAAAAGCCAGGAAAACCCTGACTCAGCTGGCCTCTGTTTGTGGCCTGTTTTTTATGAATGCCTTGGTGTATCTATTATGTAAATGCTAAAAAGCCTAATGTCACCATGGAAACGATCAACTGAGCTGTACACCAAGGTACTGCAGTCTCCCCATGAAGGGGTGTGCGCAGGCTCTAGTGTGTGTGTTACTTGGTAAATGTTTTTACTAGAGTGTGTGTGTGTGTGTGTGTGTTAGCTTGTGTGTATGTGCGTGTATGGGTGTGTGTGTGTGTGTGTGTGTGTGTGTGAGAGAGAGGAAGATGAAGAAAAGAAGAGACAGAGGGGGACACTTGTGTTTTGCTTCCTCTTCTGTCGTTACATCATGAAAATTAATCCCTCTGCATTCTGCACCATCAACATGCAAATCCTGCCTCAGTCTGTTACACAGATCACATGCAGGCAGCTGCTTTTGTTTTGATGTGCCATATACTGTGACACACAGCTGGACACACTGTCCTGTCTGAGCGCAATGTATGTCTCCTCCCTCCGTGCCACATCACAAGAAGGTCCTTCTGTGCCAACTTGCTCTGAAAATATTCTCACGCAATCCTCACATTTAGCTGCAGAAACACAACCACTGTAGTGTATTCTTGTTCTATTGAGTTATCAGATGCCACGGTGCACAAAGCCGCTGCCTCCATTATAAAGCCCCGTCTCAAAATCATTTGTAATGACGGCTTTATTTTTGTGTCTCAGCCCTCCAAGCTTACAATGAATGTTCATCTTTAAAGGTTACATCGCTCTAAACTGTTCCCGTTGTAAATGTCAGGCTTTTGTCTTCTCTTTCTTTCTTTTTTCTTTCTTTCTTTCTTTCTTTCTTTCTTTCTTTCCTAGAAAATAGCTGATGACAGAACTTTTGTCCTCATTCTAAATCTTGCCATCTTGATGATTGCAGGAGTTAAAGGACAGTAATCACTCTGTCCCTTTATGTTGCCCTTTATCCGCTGTTAGTAATTATTCAGGAGCTGCTTTTCAAAATTTCATTGAGGTGTTTAGGAAAATAGGTCACTCCTAGAGTTCTTGCCTGTTGCAATTAGGTCTTTCAGCACCTGGACACGTGCTCAGCTGCACACATCACACGGTACGCACGTCACTTCAAACAGCATGTATTCTGTTTCTCTCTGTCCTCATGTCTGTCTCTTTTTATATTAGTATTATTCCTACTGACAAGATACATACAGATAGGCAGACAGGCAGACAGAGAGCTGTGGTCCTTCTGTGGTCAGAGGGTCAGGCAGGACGTTCCACAGTCTGCCCCTCCACAACTATTAAATCATTTAAGAGCAGACTCTGGCACACAGAAGGTGTTTCACTTCTAGTGAATGAAAAATGAATGGTTTTATGTTACACACCACATATGAGTGTGTCAGAAATACATTTTTAGATGCAGTGACTTTATAATGTGAATCTTGGAAAGCAGGTTATGGATTACTGTGTATTTGTGGATACAGAGTTGAACTTGAGTTTTCAACAAGCAGTTAATAGCATGTGCTGCTGAGGAACAGTGACATGTCAGGTGGGATGAAAGACATTTGGAGATCCATCTCATATTACAAACACAAAACAAAAAAAAACTTGAAAAGGAACATCATTAGGAAGAGTGAATCATCTCAAAGTAGAGATCTGCCATGCTGGTAGATGGGGTACTGAAATTTAGTGCTGCGTCAGATGAATGCATAATTCTCCATGGGAGATGCTGAGGCACAAGTGCTTTTAGAACAAGGGCATTTCTGTCTCTATGCATTTACTCTTCTCATCACAGATTTTTATAGAAAGTCAGCAGTGTCAAGTATAGTGGCATATGGCATTACTAGCCATCATTTGCCAATCCTTCCTTGGTTGGCAAATGATCCCTGTAGAAATATATTTTTACCAGAATGAGGTAGGACATGATAGACACATGCACTAAGAAATAGTGTGAGCAAGGTAATAGGGATGTGAAAAGGGGAGTGAAGAAGGAAATACATTCTATAGCCCAGCACTTTTCTGTAATTGTCACCTAGTGAATATGTTGTCATGGCTGCACCGAGTGGTGGGCCCGGCACATTGGGACCAGTTAGCCTAATTTTAGTTTTGACGCATTCACAGTTTCACAGGTACAGACAAGGAGGTGAGATGTGACAGACCAGAGAATCTCCACCCTAAAAACAGAACTGTTGGACAAGCCTAAAAAAAATCCACCATGGTTCTGCTGGGTTGTGGATGAGCACGACTTCCCTCGACAGATGAATGCTAGGATGTCAGTGGAAATATACGGTTGTTAAATTTAGCTGTCATAGAAATGAGTGGTAATGTTACATGACCCTATATTACCTATACACTCTACAATACCAGTCCAATTATGTTAAAGGAATAGTCCAATTTTTGGGGCAAAACACCCTTTAAAACATTGGTGCCCTCCTTTACTTTTCATAACCCTGCAATACTCTAATGTTCATGTAATCACATGTCAGCTTCAGAAAAAAACAATATTTTCTCTAACACTGAACCTCGTCACTACTCATAACACAGTTTTATAGGAAGAAAGAGAAAGCCAAATCAGTCTATAATACTGACACAAGTGTAGGGGTAACATGGTCTGATATTGGAGCACTGGTAGTGGCCTTTGTGTACACACAGACCTATCCTGTTTCAGGATGAAAAAAAAAAACGTGTCCAAAGTGAGCAGGCCGGGTAACTCTCTCCACTCACTGCTGACACCCAACCATGTCACTGGAATCCAGTGACATCTGCTCTTTATGGTAAACACTCAACAGGGTCTCTAGGCCACAGAGGCAGGTCACCGGACACGGGAGCATTAGTGAACGTTAATTAGCCGTCAGCAGACACCAGATCAGTAAAGGCATCTTGTTGTTCTCTGTGTCCGCTGCTTGGCATGGGCCAGTATCAAGCTTCAGGTCTGAGACGGCACTTAGCAATAAGGCTTTGCACTCTGTAGCTATGGAGATAGTAGGCCATTAAATAACATAGCTTGGCTGCAGAAAAGTCAGGATTCCTCCTCATCATCAGTGTGACGTCCACTTTAATACTACTGGGCTCACAGAGATTTCACTCAAAGTGACTCTTAATCATTTACTTTCAGCTGTTCATTCATTCTCACAAATCACTTTCTTTAACAGAGGCTGTGAACCCTTCAACTCATTGGCCTATGTAATCCCTGTGGCTTGCATTTGCACCCTGGTCATGATCTGTTTGTATTCGAGCCCATCTTGTGGCTACTGATGTCCAGCAGGCTCCTTCTCCATCTGTTGGCACCCTGATTGCTGTAATTGGGATCAAACCCTCTTATTGATTGCTTTGGCTGACATGCCACTCGTCCCGCTAAAGCCTGGCAGCTTTCACTAATGTTACCGATATTCTCATGTAGTGAAAATAGCACCGCGCCTGTTCTCAAGTATTAAAAGAAAGAGTCATTTTGTTGTGCACCGCATTGCTAAACAGAGGCCATTTGCATTGACGCGGTGGTGATTCAGCATGATATATTCTGCTCTTTTTTCACAAGCCTGCCAACACTGCTGTCAGATTCTGAGTGAGCAAAGACCATAGCAACAAGAGACAACTGGAGTTCCATCCAAAAAAAAAAGTATCAAGAACAAAGCCAGATTTTGAGCACTTGTCATTTTCAGCTGGGCGTGATGTGCCTTTGCTGAGTGGAGATGTGAGTGTGCTGTGAGCCATGAGTCTTGCCAGTGTGCTGCATTTCAGGCCCACACAAACGCCTACCGTATCTCAGGATCACATATCTCAGGATCACAAATGCTGTACTTATTCCATTAGTTGGGCTCAATCATGCAATCTGTCTGTTTTTTTTCCATAGCCTAGAGGAAAGCCTTCCCATTTACTGAGGGTTTCCTTCAGCAGGCGTGTGTACTCAGACAGGCGCACGCTGCCAGGACGAGCCTGTTGTCTCTCAGAACAGCACCCTGCCAGTCAGCAACTACACTTTACCTAATTTTCCCAGAGGGCCCATTATAATTTTATCTTATCTTATCTTATCTTATCTTATCTTATCTTATCTTATCTTATCTTATCTTATCTTATCTTATCTTATCTTATCTTATCTTATCTCGTCTTTAGGCCCATAATATCAGTTTTTAGTACAACAAATCTGGGTTAAATTGTGTTAAATAAACTGACTCTTGAAGTGTGGGACTAGCACCCATTCAAACCCTTTAAAGCTTCATGTTGCTGATATATTAAGAAAACCGGATGGGCTACTGATATAATAGCATGCTGACCAAAAAAAAAAAAAAAAAAAGAACTAAAAATGGAAGAAAATGAGGGATAACAAATGATTAGCCGCAATAAGACTAAATACAATACATCATTGTATTCCTTACCAGAAAATTCAACAAACATGTATATACAAATACATAAAGCTTAGGGTTGTATCCGACTCATAGTTTCCAGAGTCGACAAATGGACCCTGCCACCCCACCCCCAAAGGTGCACAGTATCTGTTTGTCCACTTTCGTCAGCATTGGATATAGCGCTGCTCATTTTTCCTCCACCAGTTCAGTGGGCGGCATCAGCTTTTGTTTGGTGCTGTAGCTATGTTTTCATTTCACTCACTTGCATGCGATGCTTTCATGCTGAGTATGGGCAGAGTGGCTGACAGAGCGGCCTCAGTGCTGTCCTCTGCAACTCTCCACCAAAGCTAATTAATCCAATTAAATGTGCATCTGCAAATACTGCTAAACAAAACAACAAACAAAAACAAAACAGGGCTCCTCAACCCCACCTTCTCAGTCGACTGGGAGGTCTATGACTGGTGATTTGACTTGTTAACTTTCAGGGGGCAGCCATAATAAAGTTACATTAAAATCTCTCAGAAAGTCCCTTGAAATATTTTAAAAGGGTCTTTTAATCTGAAGAGATGAGTCTTTTAAGTCTGTCAGGAGTTCCAGATGTCTCTGAGAGTCAAGATTCCCTGCCCCAGGAGAAAAGCCGGTGGCAAAAACACAGATGTTGCAGCAGGGGGAAGGCCACTACCATGCAGGCGGCACATATTGGCTTGTACACGCGCCACAGGGGAGCAAGCTCTCATCTCACACTCTTCGTCTCTCCCTCCCTTTCACTCATATGCACACACACACACACACACACGCATTCATCTTCTTTTTCTTCTTCACCACCTCTCCTCTGTTCCTGTCTCATCCTCTCACTGTTGCTGTTTTCTTATTTTTTGAATAATATGATTCTGCGCCATCCAGAAATATGGACATTTGGCCTGTTTTATTCACCCACTACCACCTACTAATGAGCTTTAGTATAGGTAAAAAAAAAAAAGAAAGAAAGAAAGAAAAAGAAAATAAACACACAAAAATGCAAGAAGCTGCAGATGAGCACAATCACACATGCAGACACTGACACACACACAGACAATATATGCTGTTAAACATTCAAATTGAATACTGATCATAATCTAACTCTGACCCTAGTTCCTAAGCCTTAAAATAATAGAAAATATTTCTCACAAGTAACCACCATATGTATTCTGGGATTTCATGGCCCTTATACAGACTTGCCCAAGAGTAAAAATATAGACCACCTCTACACATTAACACAACACACCAGCTCCTTGCATCTGTGCGCCTTCACCATTTTAGCACCACCTTCACACCTCCTAAAGGACACATCCTGTGCTTTGCCTCAAGCTCAGTAATCCATCTCCCTGTCTGCTGCTACGGCAGAGGAGGAGATGCTGCACACCAGTGGTCAGGAGAGGCCCGAGCTCTCCACCTGTAGCCTAAAGGTGGGACAGAAAAGGTTGCTGGGCAAGGTGAAACAAGCCAAATGAGGTGGAGGTTACATCTGTGCAAGACACAGGGGGTCTTGTCAGTGTGGAGGTGCATAATGTCATTTCCACTCTCGGGCGTGTTTAGAACCAGATGGGGAACTTCTGCTGGGGACGCTGAAGTAATTAGACACCACTCCCTGTTTTACTTCATAGTCTGATGAAAAGTAATCAAAAATTTAGAGAATTAAAATCACTAAAATATGTGAATTCATAGCAGAACTTCTGTGCAAACAAAGTTATTATCATAAACCAAAACTAAGACAAAAACTAGTTCTTAAAAATAATGTTGTGGTAATGCTGTTGTACACAGCACTTGTTACAAACATATAGAAAGCATATGTTGTGAAAATAAAAAAAAAACAACGAAATATATACTAAACATGTCAAAAATAATGAAATCTACCAAAGCCACACTAAAAACAAACACAAACTAAACTGAAATTGAAATAAAAACTGGAAACTATATGAAAATGGAAAACCTGCTGAAGCATCCTAGACTGTGTTAGCTCTCTGAATGACAGCTGACCTCACGTTGATCTCTGTGTGTGTTCTCTCTGTTTGGTGCTGCTGGGAGTTGATGTTCTGCCACACACTCCCTGACGATGCAACACACTCTCCCCCTGCCATCTCTTCGTCTCTCTGATCTGCTCAGTGACCCACAGGCTATTGTTTGACTTTGCCTTTTATCGTTTGTCTTTTTTGGAACTTGGCTATTCCATTCGTTTCTAGCGGTGTACAAGATGGTTGCTTCTTATCACCTTGGGAAGTTCAAACCATTCAAACCTGCCAGCCCCATTGGTAATCTCTATAAACAGATTATATACACTCAGTGGCCACTTTATTAGATCCACCTGCAGAGTCTAAGACAATCCAATACACCTGCTGTGCCATAAAGCTTACTTCTCTGCTGCCTATAATGCTCAGGTTTTCTTTTTGTCACAGTAATAGAGGTGTTCATTCAATTCTATGTTTGGCATTGAGCTCATAGTTAGTGCTGCTGTTGTGCTGGACTGCATTTTATTGACAGGTGTTTCCACTATTCTGTCTCCCCTCCTATATAGAAATAGGGAGGACAAAAAATTGGAAACACCTTTCAATATAATGTAGTCCAGTACAAGACATCTGCAAACTACAACCTCAGTAACAGACAAATAATTAAATTTACACATTCTCCACAATGTCAACAAAAACTGAAAAAAAAACTATATTTTCTATTTGTTTTAATGGTGCAGCCATAAAACAATGGCATCTTGGGTTTGAATAGTTCACTCAATATGTGTGATGTAGCTGTGACATTGTCATACAAAATGGGATACCTTTTTTTTTTCCAACTGCAGCAAAAGAAGGAGAAATTTAAGGGAGAAGGGATTAATCGTGAGGGGTTAATGAGAGGAAGAAAGGGAGGAGAAGTAAGAGATGAAGGTAGATTCACCGCACATGGATCCCTATCTGGAACTTTCCAAGAAGGTGACTGTTTCCCTGGGGAGGAAGTGTTTACCGCAATAACATGTTTCTCTCCTTTTCTCCGGAGGAAAGGATTCTCCACTCTGTTTACCGGCTGCGTAATTCCATTCATTTTTTCCATTGCAGTCTTTAATAAAAACAAATTTGCTGACACGGTACCCCACAGTGGGAGCTACAGAGGACCCACAGCAAACTCTGAAGGAGGAAGGTCAACTGTCAGTGCACAGGGCAAGAAAACATTTACTGGAAAATCATAACAGAACTTGTACCATAAGAGGATTAGGGGCGCCATCTTACACCCGGCCTGCACACAAAATGTAGAATGAGTCACCGCGTGAGGTAATTCTCTCCACTGAATCAGCTCAGGTGGCGAAAAGGACAAATCCATTTATGACAAGGAAGTGCCACAAGTGAATCAACACCTCACGCAACAGCCTACAGGCCTGAACCAAGAGATAAACAAGAAAAAAAAGAACTGTGTCCTCCAGCAACTACAAGGCCATTTTATTTCTTGGATGTTCCCTAAAAAGCAGCCATGTATGTCAACTCTCTGGGCCAGGGCAGTAATGTGGATCTTTTTCAAAAACATTAACCAGCTCTTGAATCATTAATAAAAAAATAAAATAAAATAAACACTTTCTAAAAAGAAAAGTAAAAAGATTAATGTCAGGTCAGCTTTAATATTATTTCAACATTTAACTGTAATAGATTTTTATTTACCTTTATTAATTTTGCCATTTTCATTTGGCTGGTCAGAAAAACAATATGTTTATCAGACACTACTACTGAGAGTAAATTCAATTTGTAACAAGATGTTTCAGAGGCATTTTGTACTTTAAACTTCAGGCAATGAACTTAGAAAAATGTATTTCCCAGTGTAAACTGAACAGCTCAGTGTTGTGATATTGGACTACTATTTGAGTAAATGTCTATTTAAAAATCAAGCACAACATCAGTACTTTACATCAAGCAGCAGGAACAGTAAAGAGGGGCACTGTGTTGGATGGAAACATCTTACACACTGATGCAGTAATGAGTACTGTAAGGATGATAACAACACTGGTGGACACCAACGATATTTGGTTACCCTGATCGTTCACAGGAGAGGTAGCAGGGTCGAGTTAACAGGAAAACAGTCGAGTAACAATGTTACTTCTGAAAGACAAATGACTAATAAGTAATGAGTAATGACTAATATAGTGTGCTACTTTTTAAACAATGAGCCCAACACTGGTAGTGCAGAAGCGATAGCAACACCTCGTAAAGGTTATACACTCTATCCTGGCATCATCATCCTCAGAATCAAAGCTTTTCGCATCATGAATGAAAACAGCCAGTGATGTGGAAATTATTTAAACCCTTTACTTGAGTAAAAGTAGAAATGTCATGATGGAAAAAGACCATTAAAAGTAAAAAAATTAAAAGTCCTGCAAAGTTTTATAGACTACAAGTATAGAGTGAAATCTTAGATGACAAATGTATTTAGGCCACTGTAAGTATCAAGAGTGAAAGTACTGATGAATGGTCCCTGTCAGACTGTTAAATCATGGAGACATTGACCTATAAGAGGGTTTTTAATGTTGCAGGTGGTGGCAGATATAACTACTCCATATATTTTTATGTGGGTTAAACTCTAACAATGCATCAAATTTTATGGGCTTGTCATATATGTCGTATGCAAAACCATATTTTATAACTTATTACAGCTGTAAGATAAATGTAGTGCAATATTTCCCTCGGAAATGTAGTGGATAAAAGTATGAAAAGTAAAAACAGCATATCACAATCAAATACACTCTTCATAAAGAGAAAGGGATTTCACTATGTTTTTAGATTTAAGATATGTTTTAAATAAAAACAAATGCTGTTAAAAATACAAAAAAAAAGAATCTTAGCACCAGTGTTTTGGAAATTATTGGCATTATAGATGTTTTCTTTTTTGCAAGTAGTTTTTATTCTCTATCTGGGGAAAATGTTGCTGCAGGCGAAAGGCAGGATGCAGACGGCACAGAATAAGGCATCAAACTCTTCACTGAGTTGTCCATAATAGGTCTCCCCCTGTCAGAGGCGTGCAGTACCCTGATAGCTGTCTACAAAAGATACGATGCTGAAAATCTGTTTTAAAAAATTCATGGAATGTTTTTTTTTTTTTTTTAGACTCTTGGAAATCTAGCCGAGTGAGGTTTCTTTACCTGGTGCTTGCTGAACTCTGTACAAATCTGAGCCTAATGGGAAGTGCCGCTGTCTGAGGAATTTCCTTTTATCTGATTATAGAATCTTTTTTTCTTCCCCCATCCATCCCTCCAAGAGGCAGAGCTAACCTTGTGTGTGAAAGCCGTGTGAAAACGAGACTCCCTCTCTTGCTTTGCAGTCCTTCATGCCCCAGTGAACACCCACTTGCGCACACCTTTTTCAGGGCAGGAGGATAGCTTGCACTTCAGGAGGATATTAAATATTCACTCTCCTGCCTTCTGGGATGTGGGGAAGGGAGGCTTGGGGCTAATTACTGAGCTGGGACCGACTGTGTGTGTATTGAATGTGTGTGTGTGTGTGTGTGTGTGTGTGTGTGTGTGTGTGTGTGTGTGGTTGCGCG
>OMLB01062917.1:0-13006 GCA_900302555.1 Myripristis jacobus | reverse complement strand
TGTGCAATACTTAACTTTAATGTATATTCAAAGCTCTACCATGTTGTTGGTGTTTTGTCTTCAGTGTGAGACTGAGGAAAATCATGTTTTTAGCCCTTTCTGTTCAAGAGCAGAGTGTCTCGCTCATCATTATTTTTGAAGCCGTGAATTTATTTAGAAAAGGCAGAGAGACACTGTGAGGCTGTATCCATTGATTTCCCTCTTGTTCCCATTGTGCCCAGTTCCATTGGCATGAGAGAGCACCTTACCGTGATGATTATTTTTAATATGAGCACAAAAACTCATTATTTTGTTTGTTTACTTACTTTGCTTGTTTCTGATTGTCTGTGTGTCCCTCAGATTGGTGATGCAATCTGAGTTTGTTTTTGAATCTGGGGGAAATCAAAAAGTGTTGTATGATTTCAAAACTTTCTCAGAAGTGTTCAGAGGAGTCATCGTGCTTATTGTAGCTGAGAAACTGAACGTGTGCTTCATATCAAACAACAGTGCTCAAGATCATAATTTTAGCTGGAAAGACAGCATGGAAAATCACAGAGATGTTCTATGTTGAACTTCCAGTTTTGTAGGAGTGTGAATATTGTACATGCATAATAACAAAAGTAGAATATAACAAAAATACAACTTTATTGTACAAGGTAAAGGAGAAAATCAAAATGTAAATTTATATTTTTAAGATATTTTCTAAAGAATGGACTCTTAGATGAATATATTGTGCATAGTTTTGCATTTCACTATATGTACTGCATTATTTTGATGAATTTGCATTTACTAGGCAATATAGTAGATACATTTGTATTGTTTGCTGCTGTCTCCCTGTAAATGTCTGTCCCTCTACCCTTTGTGCAATGTGAAGAACCAAAGAGTTTTTCTTTCTGTTGACTGATACAGATTATGGAAAGGGTTACTCATTCAGTTTATCTCAAAAAGTTATGAATTCAAACATTATATCTCAACAGGAACTTTTAAACAGCAGAATCCGACATGTTTCAGGGAGTCATTTTTGGTTACCCCGTACAAATGTGAGGTAACCAGTCAGCTGAAGAATGAGCAGATGAGAGGACTGGCTTCTGAAGAGGAAAAGTTGTTGAGGGAGGATCAAAGAGGGACAAAGGAGAATGAAGACAGAACACAGTACTTTATATCTTACATCCTTTCCAAAAGCTAATTCAATTATTTACACACCATGGGTCATGGTAAGTGGTCCACTCTCACAACACCAAAACATTACACTCATACGAGTTCACATGAAATCTCTTTCAAATACAGATCCACCTTGCAGTTACAGTCAGTCACTCATGCAAACGAGCAGCATGGAGGTGCTTTGTGTCTTTAGGCCTCTTTAGTTCAACTAAATAACCAGCATGCCCTAGTGCACTCTGCTCTCTCATATGCACCTGATTTCAAACATGCAGCACACCTGAGTCTTGATCATCTGGTACCCTCATGCTCTTTGTTACATTAAAAATTATATATCATGCAAGCATGCTGCAGGCCATCTATTTTTAGTAATTTTTTAGGCTTCATCAGCAGGGAAAAATAGGGCTATTATTTACTTTGTATGGCTGTTTTCCATTGTTGTAATCATTCCACATGAAATGAGGTAGATATTCCTGTGCCTTTGCTTTTAACAAACGCTGCCCCGCACACATCTGTCACTGCGGCCTCTTTCTAACAGAGCCTGAATGACAATTACACAAACTGTACAGCAAATAAACACCGAGAACTGGGTCACCATGCTGTCAGACTGATACATTAGGACCCCCTCCATGTTTCTCTCATGCACTTACACTTTAATACATCATGCATTTACATGAAACAAACCCAATCCACAAAGACAGGCAGGTGCAGACTCAGTAGAGTGTACAACACTGTTTCCATGGTGATAGCTGAGATGACTGGATGGTTCACATTTGGTGCAAGCAAGTAGCCTAATGTGCGGGGATGGGGTCCTTAAAGACTCAGAGAGGACATTACAAATACAAACAGTGTGTCACAGTTTAGCTCAGGTAAATTTTATGCACATAGTTCATTCATTCGTCTACTCAGTCATCTCTTTTGTCCCTCCTCTCCTGCGGCTTCAGTGTGGTGAAGCCCAAATTACAACTAAGTAAACGATGCAGTAGATAAACAGAGAACTGGATCACCATGCTGACAGACTGTTATATTATCAGTTTCTCTCTTTCACTGCCTCGCTTTCGTAAACACATACACACCATAATGAACAACGGAGAGAGCCTGACTACAGCAAAGTCAGCCACATATCCGATGAAATGAAGGTGCTGTTGCTATGTGTGCATTCACATTGGAGTGAATGAGTGTGAAATGTGAATGAAAGAGGTAGGAACGATGGGCCAGTCTGTGAGAGAGAGCAGTGCGACAGAGCTGTGGGCCTGATTCCCACTGACATTTCTGATGATGCTCTTTCATTTTATGTCTAACTTACAGCTCACAATCTAACATGATCAGGTCACAGTCCAGGAACTTGCACAAAGGCAGACTTATCATTTAAACTGTTGCTTTTTTTCATTATATCAAAAAGGCATTTGTGGAATCTCTCAAAATCTTCCATTTCCTTTTACTCGTTTGAGAAGGAAACACATTTAAAGACAACGATCTCCACAGTCTGTCAGTGTATATGTGAATGGAACTAAACAATGTAGCCACACACACAACACCGGTGTATCTTTCCATAACAAGGACTGTCTTTGCGCTTGAGTGTTTTGTGTAGAATGACTATGCAAAATTGGTAGTTGGGTTGAGGGATCCTTTCAGGATGTGTTTACTTCTGTGATACTATAAATATCTGTCAGGGAATGCAAAGGGAGGGACTGGGACAGCAGGAAAGGCTCAGTTACCGCAATTTTACCGCAGTCTTTGTCAGATGGTGTCATGAAGTTCTGAGGAACAAACTTTGTCAGAAAAGAGTCCTGCAGAGGAGGAGCAGCGAGGAGGCCGTTCAGTTTACTGGAAACTATAAAAACAGTCATCAAAGTGTGGGATTTGATACACACTCGACCCAGCCCATAAAATAGCATGCACAGTGTAGAATGATAGCGGGATAAACATTTCACACTGACAAATGGTCAGGTGACACAGATTACTAAAAGCAATAGACTAAGAGAAAGGAGTAGAGAAATAGATAAAGGAGTATGTATTACACAGTGAAGAGTGAAGAATCATTAGCATTCATCACACAACAAGCAGACATGCAGTAAATATTAACACGTTTTTTTTTAATTGAGCCTCTCATTATAATGGACTTATTTACGTACAAGCCATAGGATACTTAAATGGTTAAAACTATTTTCTTTGTTGGATATGAATATAAATTTTGACATTCTTTTTGTGTTTTATATACTTCCTTCTTCTCTTAACTGCACTCAATTGATTTTTCTGAATTCTATTCTCTGCTGTCTATAGCAACCATACAAAAAACCACGTCAAGATACAATGTTATGGTACTGGTTCTTATTCAGTTTCCAAAAGCACAAGGTATAATGTCATGGATTAATCAGTTTCTTTAAGCACAATATGCCACCCAAGCAGATTAAGCCAAATACAGACACAATATTTGATTTTCTGGATCTTCCCCTCTTTTTCAGGGAATTAACCACCTGTTCAATTCACACAGGCCTGTATGTTGTTATCTGTGTCTGGGGAATTGTGTGTTTTGTAAATTTTCATACTTTGTACCAGTTGACTTTGTAGGATATTTATCTTTGTGGATTTCTGTTGTTCAACGCATGTAGCGCTACTAAACTGTGACACACAGAACTTGTAAATATGATCTAAAAAGCTGTAAGAAAATGTCTATGATCATTTTGAAGCATTTTTTTTTCCTTTACTGACTGATGCTTAATAAAAGACAGTAATTCAGTGTTGGTTGTATGAGCGTCTCTTGATATAATTTGAAATATGACTTTATAAAACCACTGAATGCATGCAGCAGGAGTGTTGTACATGAAACTAAGTTATTCAGTGAAATCACTGTGGTTCCGTTGGGTGACTTGAGCCTGTATTCTCGATGCAACAGCGCCCTCCAGTGTTAGGATCTGTACACTAGCAAACTGAGCACAAAGTAATTTGGATTTCACTGTGAGGAATAAATTTGAGTGAATTTTCACTAAATAAAATACAAGATAAAAAACAATTATCACTGGAAGAGGGGCTTCCTCTTTTGTTTGGGATACAAGTTGAATACAACACTGTTCACAAAGTGAGCTTAATTTAAGTGTTTCATTATTATTATTATTATATTATCATTATTAAATTCTATTTTCATTATGTCCTTCACTAAATGTTAATGACATATGACTTATGAATGACCATCATAGGTTTCCCTCTTCCTACTGATGTTATGTACTCAACCACAATGTATGCAGTTCTCCATCAAGTCATATTTTACAATAAACAAATATTCTCAGAGGGGGTTCATGGAACAAAATCTTGCCAAATGGGGGTTTGTGGTCTGATGGGGGCCCCTGGCATGGGAAAGTTAGACAATCCAATCAAAATTCATTGATTATCTCCTAAAGCCTGGAATCACATACTACATATTCACATCTGTTATGTCATCAGGCTACACCATGACTAAAGTTTTGCAGAGGATTACATGACCTCAGGCTTGTTCTTGGATCCACAAAGTCTGCCGCCGTGGGAGGCAATCTCCCAGAAACCATATAACACCATGAATGAGAATATCCATAGACATATAGCATCAACATACAGAAGAACGGCGGGACATGATATATAAAATAGAATATATAACTTATGTGAAGAATGCCAAATATTATGGATTTGCGCACACTTGTTAAGCGCAGTTTATCACCTTAACATTACTCTTGAGTCGGTTAATCCTCCTCACATCATATCTGAATGGCTCAAGAGATGAAAGGAATGTTTTAAGTGTGACCAGAGGTGGAAAAGCAGGAAAACATCTTACTTAGTGGAAAGAGGCCTTCTCACGTTGCTGAGGTTTTACGAAAACATACCGCATTAATAAATGTGATCTTTTCCCTGCGATTCTAAAAGGATGAATGGATGGAGTTAAAACTATGCCTATCTTCCTTTGACACACTGTGCATTTATTAATACATACATATATACGTGCATACATAAAATAAAATAAAATAAAGTCGAGCCATGTCACATTACTATACGGCTGACTGTCCACACGACACTTTGCAACAAAATAATGTATATGATGGTTTAAAATGCTCTCTGATCCAATGGCAGTGCGTAACAGGGGGCTGGCTTTGGCTCTCTTGACTCCTGAAAAGGGAGACTTGTGTTGTCTTAATCCCTGCCTCAGTCTTAGTTTTTGCATGAATTATGAATGCGCACGGGGTGGTCAGTCCTTCGGTTATCAGACAAAAAGCCTTTCTGTTGGTGGCCACCATCAGTCATCACTCTAATCCTACGCACACAAGTTATATAAAATAGCCATCCAGTCCCACGTCACACAGGAAAACAACAAATACCCCAAAGCTTGGCGGTCTGCTTTGTGTGGATCTCTCGTCTTCTGCGCGGTGCACAAGGCCACGGGCTGAGGCATCATGATCGTTATAGTGGACTTGGTGCTGATGCTCATCGATTTAACCTTCTCCATCCTGAACGCCATCGTCCAGACTTTCCTGCGCCCACGGCTCAAGTGCATTGATGGTGAGCTGTGTCTGATCACAGGGGCCGGGGGCGCACTGGGTCGCCTGTTCGCCGTGGAGTTTGCCAAAGAGGGCGCGCACCTGGTGCTTTGGGACTGTAACGCAGCGGCCAACGAACAAACCGCCAAGATGGCACGAGAACTGGGAGCCAAGGTGTACACGTACACCGTCGACCTGTCCCGCCGCCAGAGCATTTACGAGACAGCGGAGAGAGTGAGAGTGGAGGTCGGGGATGTCACCATACTGGTCAACAACGCAGGGGTGGTAGCTGGACGGCGGCTGCTTGAGTGCCCGGACGAGCTTTTGGAAAGGACTCTCCTGGTGAACTGCCATGCGCTGTTTTGGGTGAGACTTTTACGCACGCACCTCTTTAGCAAAGAAAGTAACTGACAACTGAAACAAACACCGGCTTTGCTGTACAGGGCTAGCATCATCTGTGAACATCAGACCCAACAGTCTGACATGAATTACGTAACACCTATTCTATACTGGATGCTCGCTGGCCCGAGCCTGTAGTGTTTGCGCACTGATGCGTGAAGGCCCGTGGCTGCTGAGCTGCGACGTCACATAAGGATTTTCCTTGTGATTACACTGTAATATGCCTAAGTTACATGGGTGGGTTATAAAAAGAAGTCATTGGCGGCAACTTTATCCACTTATCCCTACAATAAAACGACCCCACGCAAACCACCAGGACAGCATGTGATTCTGTCCATGATCCTCTTAGTGTATAGTCTCGTGCTCAAAGAATGAACATGTAAGCTCACAATATTGGTACCCAGCCCAGCCCTACAAAGGCAGCTAGTCCGTAACAGACCTGCTTTTGATTTCGAGAAAATGCATCTCTCCTTGCCCCGATTTTGCACTGATGGATCTCATATCTCCTTTGCAGATGACAAAAGCCTTTCTGCCTCAGATGAAAGCAAAGAACCACGGCCACATTGTAACTATTGCCAGTGCCCTTGGTCTATTCAGCACCGCGTGTGTAGAGGTAAGACGTCAAACTGTGTGAACGGCGGTTGACACACAAACTGGCTGGGCACATCCTAAGAAGAAACAATCACTGGACAGCCTCTTCAAATGTTAAACACGTTTGTAATATTTGCTCTCTCCTCCAGGATTACTGTGCCAGTAAATTTGGAGCTGTTGGGTTCCACGAGTCACTGACCCACGAACTGCAAGCAGAATGTCTGGATGGCATTAAAACCACCTTAGTCTGCCCTTATATTGTAGACACAGGAATGTTTGCCGGATGTGAGATTAGGTAAGGAACTCTGATCGACCACCAAAGTTTTTGACTGGTGACACTGGAACTAAACTAATATTCTTTATCATTTTTGTCTATCACAGGAAGGAGCTTCGGAGTCTGATTCCACCCCTGGATCCCCTTTACACCGTACAACAATCCATGAATGCCATTTTAGCGGAGCAGCAAATGATTTGCATTCCTCGCCTGATGTACATCCCCTTCCTTGCACGAGCGTAAGTATGCATTTTCACATAATTTATCAACTATATCAGCCAGCATCAACGGTACTCAACAAAAGGGGTGTCTTGGTAACATTAAGGATTAGAATGAAGTATTTATATACAGCGAGGTAATGCACAGGGAGGAAGATGATGATCTCATGTGGCACTTTTTTGTCTGCAGGCTGCTGCCCTGGGAGGCAAATGTGGCAACCTATCGCTTCATGGGAGGAGACAAATGCATGCTGCCTTTCATTAAGAACGTGGAACTGAAGGCCGTCAATGGCCATGTCAAATCATCCTGAGAGCTGTCAAAGTCTCTCTACTTTATCTAATGGACCAATGCACACACCAAAGGCTCAGCTGTGCTAATCTTAAAGCAATATCAGTCAACTGAAGGGAGAACCCATATCTGCACAGGTTCACTTTTTTGGCCTCAATGATCAGTTTTAAGTATTTCATCTTTAATACCACTGCATACATGTTGGTCATGTCTATGAAAATGGCATTGATGTAAAAATAAAAAGTATCAATTAAACCCATCATCTGGGTGCACTGGGAGTATCTGCTCAGAGGGAGGAGCAATCTGTTGACAGCAGCTAATATTCAGAGAATGGAGGGACAGGGATATATACAAGTGCTTCTCTTTATTCACATTAACAGACAGTGCAGAAACAAAGACTAGACATAAAACAAACCTACAGGTAACAGGTAACATGCAACAGAAAAAAATGAAGCGTTATGTTTTAGCCACAAAGACTAGCTTTCCATAACCGAGAAAAGGAATTCAAACATACAAAAAAAAGAAAGAAAAAAAAAAAACACACAAAAGAAAACGTCCCCGTTTGAATCAGATGATCAGTCTTCCAGAACACTGCTGAATTTTTTCCCCCCATTTTCGGTCACTGAAATAAACAGTTTTTGTATCCGAGTATGGTATCCAAATAATCCTTGTTAAAGCTGGTATCTTAACTTGCTTAAACAGCAGCAAGCAAAATGACCCAAACACACAAAAAAAAAAATAATTTGATGAGGTCAAGTCTTGGTCTTGTCTTTACCTTTACACTCCAATTAAAAACAAGCCTGAATTAAAAATCCCATCAGAGAAAAACATCCTAAATTCAAACAATTGCCATAACCATGATGAATCCGTCCTAATTGCCGCAGGTCAAACCAAATCTGTTAAGACTTCACATGTCTCTAGTGTGGCTTGGGGCCAGTGTGGCCACTCTTCCTGCAGTGTACTCCTTATGGGTTTGAGAGGAGAATACTGTATCCATTTTAAACTAACTGCACAGTGGCTGCCTGTAGGTAACCCTGCAGGAACTGTAGAGCTTCAGCATTCAAACTGGTACTCAGCATTGATGGAACCTAAAATAAAAAGGGAGACAAGAAGCGACAATGTTGTTCTCTTTTCTGCAACATCCCATCATCTGTAACTTAGCACAGCACCATACCAATTAGGCAATAACCCTGACTCATAGCAAACAGCTCCCTCTGCAAATTAAACTAGGCTGCTATATTATAACCTTATCCAAAAAAACAAAACAAAACACAAACAGACACCACAGACCATTAGTTTTGGCTTAAGAGTGTAAACAGTTCCCACATGTAAAAACATACCCTTCCTGGACAGGCAGTGGACAGCTTGTGGAGTGACTGGGCCAACAGGATCTTAGGATTGCCAACAGCCTCTCCGATGGGGTCATGCTCCTTCTTCCCAGCAAAGGCCAGCTGAGAGAAAGCTGTCTGATAGCCTGGTGTATCCTCAATGTCAATGAAATGCTCATCATCTGGGATGCTGTCATCTTCTGGCAGCTCAAACAGACCAATGAGCGCCTGGAGCAGCGGGGTCCTAAGCAGAAATATCAAGTCCAAGTGACTGACCTTAATGTACTTTACAACACATTAAAATAACATGACATACACTACAACATACACTAGAACAGTATTTCTACTATATGCAATACTGTCTACAAAATTAATTAATGCCCACTTTAAGTAAACCATGTCTGTGTACAATGTAGACTGAGCAAGAAAAGTATGTATACATATCGCTCCTTTTGAAAAACAATAGAATGTTTGGAATCCTGATGTTGATGCTTGGCTTGAAACTACAATAACAGGTCACTTTTGAACTGAAAAACTTTATTACCTTAGCATCCACAAATACACTTAAAGCTTTGTAGTTTTTTTCAAGTTTTAAAAATGCACACTGTAATTTTATAATGCATTAACATCATGAAGTGGCCAGCAACATCGACATCTGTGTACAGATAAGAGTTCAGGAGTTATATGCTAAACAGTATTTCATTTATCACAGTTAGAGGCAATATTTTTACACAACTACACAAATTACATTAACACATAAGGTTAGAAATTAACTATAAGTACAGTCAACAGCTGTAGGACACAAAGTAAACATATTTTGGGGTACATACTACATATATTACAAGTCGTATTGCGCTGCTATAACCAGCTGCAACAGGATGAGAGTAAAGGAGAATGCAACAGCACCGTTGGCTAACAGTATGGTTAAGAGTAAGTTAGCTACACACAGCATATGTTGCTTACCTGACCAATAAATGTAAAAGCTGGTTGTTTGTTCCATGGACATGGTTATTCGCAATGATAAAGTTGTTTCAAACTGACTCAAGTTCAGGAATCCGACAGCCTGAAATGCATGTGTGTTGGCCTGGCTAACACTAGACTTTAGACTAGCACAGTCGGCTTCAACCTGGCTACATGTGTGTTGGAGCTGGGTGGATTTTCCCGCTAACAAAACAATCCAACCAAACTGGCTTGTTTATTCTGAAAACTAACAGTAAGTAACAGTGAAGTGACTAGTGCTGATGAACAGCACTTGTGAACTCCCAATGCACATTTGAGCAAGTATTTCATATTATGCCTTTCATAGCCGTCAATCTGAAAACAGGTGTGTTCTCTGGGAGACAGAAGGTCTTACATTTTGCTGCTCACTAGAGAACAAAGAAAATGAGAAATGGAAATGGGTTTCCTTAAGGCTGATTCCTTACCAGAGTTTGGTGTACTCTGTGTCCATCATTGCAGGACATTCAGTAAGGATTTTTGTGATGCCAACAGCACAGATCTTCTTTTCAACTGTGCCAGACACCTTCTGGACCTCCGGAACGACTATCTTCTCCAGCACCATACCAAACATTCTGAAATACAAAATCCAGCAAAATTAACACATTTGACTTGCTCCTCTGCATCAAGATCAGACCTGGGACACACCGAAGGGACTACATCTCCCAGCTGATCTAGGAATGCCTCTGGATCCTAGGAGGAGTTGGAGGACATTGCTGGGGAAAAGGGCAGTTTTGGTAGCCCCCGTCATGGTGACCATGACCCAGTTAAAACAAGAAAATGCAAGGATGTATGGTCTGACATCATTAAACATTTTATCAAGTCATGCATTTCAACATTTCTCAAAGATGTCTAGCTATGAGTAGTTTGCTTTGAATTTCGTAAGTTCATTTAGCCAATTCATTTGACAGTGTTCATTTGAAATGTTAGTTTTCAGTATTAAAGCAGGTGTGACTCGTTGAAAATGTCTTTAATTAGTGGGCTGAAATAAAGAGATGATCCTTTGTTTCCAAATATGAAAAAAAAAAAAAAAAAAAAAAAAAGATTTTTTGCTATACATACTCATTCTAACAAAACTGAATGCTTTTGAGAAGTATTGTACTCTGAGGACCGAGAGGGTGAAAAACAGTGATAAGCACCAATTACCAAAAAAAATTAAAAGTATTAATTTACTAAAGGTAACCAGTTATTACCCATAGCTTTGTATCGCTATATTTTCTGCTCAGTAGTGCCACATCATGCTTGACAATATTGATATTAAAGAAACACTTGGGAAATGTCATTTAGAAGAGATTTCTCAACAAGTATATGTTCACAGATTTTACTGCATTATTAGTTTAACAAATGAATACATTGAGACATTTCACTGGGACAATCTCGGTGTGTGTGTGTACAATCAAATCTACGCACATGCTAACAATATGCCCTCCATTCCATGTAAACACTGATTTTAACCTGTGTTCATTACCAAAAAAAATCAAGCTTATGTAACTTTTGAGTGGGAGTATCCACTGAAGTTGCCTTTTTTTTTTTAACATGGCTCTGAGCCACACTCATGATGAACACAGGAAAGGACTGCATTTAGTTGTAACTGCATACTTTCTGTCTGTCAATATTTTGTGTTTTCTGCTGAAAATACACCTACTTTGGCTGAATGGTGTCGAAAATCTCCTGAAGTGCAATAGCTCCGTATTTGACACAATACAGGTTGATGAACACCAAGAAACCTGTGGAAGAGAGATGGATGTATGAATATCTAAGCTTTCTATCAGCAGAGGCATACAGCATAAATAATAGTAAATTAAACTGTCATTTCCAGGTTAGTCGCTGATATGCATTTGCTGTCATAACTTCAAAAATTTACTCCATCACTGCTCATGCTAGACAGAGTGACTTCAATGGCTTGTTAACTGAAAATGACTATAAGTTCTGTGTTGCTGTACTCACTCTTGATGAACTTTGTGGTTTTGGAGCTTTGTAGCCTCTGGAAGAGCAAAATGAAGATGTGTTTCCTATACTGAGTGATCGATTCTCTGACAAAAGAAAAAAAAAAGTCAATGAGCTGAGACATGATCTACCTCAGTCAGTTTCACTAGGCTCTGCGTTTAATTGATTTTTTTAAACAAGTCATTAGTGACTGACTTACGGGGGCATGTGCTCTATTATGCTGTTGAGAAGGTAGAAACCTTGGTGGTCGTTGGCCTTGGAGGCAATGAGCTTTTGGAAAACTCCTAGCAAGCCGGGCTGAGAGGGAAAAAGAAGAGCAAGGTAAAATCCAGTTATCAATATACTAGTGGCAAAATCACACAAAAGAAATTCAATCCATAAATGCTTTTAGTGTTAAGAGAGAAGTTACAATCATTGCTGTCAACCTCAAACAAATAAAACATTACCACTGTCATCACTTACAATTTTGTCTGCGGCAGAGCTGGCAATGGTGGGCCCACCCTTCTCTAGGTAGGCCTGAAGCAGACGCACAAGAGGGGGGATGTTTCCAGTCCTTTCCCAAAGCACAGGCTGCAGCAGGTGGGGGAATAAAGCCATATAGGAAGAGGGAATAGAGTTGGAGTGGATCTCCAGGAGGAGAGACATCACTTGGAACACGTATGGAACAAACTCTGTACCAGAGGAAAAATAAATATGAGTTGAATGGCCACTATCAGCTGCCAGGTCCAGGTATTAACACATTTCCATAAAGGAAAGTCAATTTATAGGCAAAGTGACACACCCTGAACATCATTCTGAAGGATCTCAGTGAAGACAGGGAAGAGAGCCTCCTCAAAGCTGCTGACTGTGTTAGAGTCAGCCTTGCAGGTGATCCGGATGGAGAGGCACAGAGACTCAAACAGGTAGTGGTTGAAGTGAGGTTTGCTGGGATTCTGAAAAGCGGGCACACACATGACAACAGTTGACATAGGTAGACCCCAAATCTGCATCTCTGTTGGTCCATATATCTGTGTCAATAGAGATATAAATAGCATTGACGTGTGAGTCACCTTGCTGACCAGGAGGAGCTTGTGAGTGAGCTGGCCAATCAGAGTGGGAATGTAGCGAACAATACCCTCCTGCAGGAGGGAGAAGCTGCGCATGATAGCTTAAAAGGGGAGAAAAAAAACTTCAGTGTTGTTCTGCCATTGACTGGGGAGCATTTAGAGGAGTGGACAGTTTCAACTGACACGCAATTAATTATCTACCTTTCATGATGTATTCGTTTTCTGAAGAACCGGGAAGAGCCAATGCCTTGAACAAGTTGTTGAGCAGCTGTTCAGTGA